>PVJH01002061.1:0-160653 GCA_004026705.1 Nesogale talazaci | reverse complement strand
TCATGCTTTGTGACTGTAGCCAGGTGAAGCATGTCTGGGCTGGATGGCTCTGGACAAGTTCCTTAGATGTACTACAAGTGAATTTAATGTAAAGAGGGGTTTCCAATTCAGACAGACCGTTGTGGAGTGATCTGTTGGATACCTCAAAAGGATACAGTCTAATGTCCCAGTTGTTTATAGCACATTGTTGGGTCACCTGTGACTGCATAGAAATTATTCTGAAAGTGCATAGTTAAGCACATAATACCAGGTGTATTTTCTCCTTCTGGAAGAGTTTTTCTCAATGGTGAGTTGCCCCACCTGTTTTTCCCTCTATCAAAAGTGCAATTATCTTCTCATATACAAACATCCTCTCCCTTTTCTTGATCCAAGTTTCCAGTAAGATTTCCTAATTATTCTAGTAGGAGTATCAGTTTATTTGGAATGCTCATAGAACACTTATGTATGACATGAACTGATTTCTCTTCTCCCTTTCACCACAATATGGGATACTGACTCCTATCTGGAGTGAGTCCACCTTTCTTGATGTGCTGTTAAAGATAAGTAAGTAAGGCACTTATATATGAGGGGGTACCCTCTAAAACCCAATGCTTTTTTTTTATGTGACGGATATAGTGCATTTGGAGTTTGTTCCACCAGGTCAGACTGTTAATCAAGCTTTCTGTTGAGAGGTTTTCATAAAATTGCATGACATGTGTGATTTTAAAAAGATGTGATTTTTGGCGAGTGGGGAACTGGTTTTGCCACCCTGACAATGCACCTGCTCACACAACCATCTTAGTGCACCAGTTTTTGGCAAGCGCAGAGCCTTCCTCTCTTGCCCCATGTACCTTATTCCCATGACCTAACTCTGTGTGACTTCCTTTTGGTTCCAAGAATGAAGAGGGACATAAAAGGACAGCAATTTGATGATGTAGAAAAGGCAAGGAAAAATGAGGGAGGTGCTTTCAGCCATCCAAGCAGATGAATTTGAAAAATGTTTCCAAGTTGACTGTGGGGGCATTCTTGGCATGACTTGTGGATCTAGGAGAAAGGCGTAGAAAGTGTAGGATGCTGTTGCATCTCCTGGAGCTGCCTTGAAGCTGCTGGGTATCCGCACCCTTAGGTGGCTGGAACCTGTGCTTCCAAGTCTCTTGGACTGTTCTGGTCTTTAGTCAAACGGAAGCTGCTGAGTATTCCGCACTTCCATGACTCCTGGAAAGAACTCTAGTCTTAATAAGACCACAGGCCAGCTCACCTGATATCCTTTCGCTTTAAACCTCTGAAAAATAGCTCATCAGAATAATTCTAGCTTCCCCATAGTAACAGCCAACATCCTGTTATGATTGGATGGTAAAGTCCTGTAATGTGATTGGATGAAATAGTCTTGTAAGACAATTGGATGGGGCTGAGCCCCGGTGGTGTAGTGGTTGTGTGCGGGACTGCGGCCCACTGGGACGGAGGTTCAATTCTAGCAGTGGGGCTGGGCCTCCTACTCCCACCACCGGAGAGCAGTGATGCCCCCCCTCCCCCCAAAAAAAGACAATTGGATGGCTGACTAGGCCAGCTATACCTCATTTAAATAACTTTGCTGGTAATACCTCATTTACATAGCCCACAATGTGGGTCAATCATTTTTCATGCTGCAAACCCATGACCCTCTAAGGATATGTTTAGAAACCAGGAAGTATGATCTGATTGGTCAATGAAGCCTATATAAGTAAGTCCTACAAAATCTGTAATATAGTTAGATCTGCACCGTCGAGCCGGGTCTCTGTGTGCATGATTGAATTTGACTCTCTGGCCCTCACTTCCCTGCATGCCAGACCTGTTCCCACAATTTAACAAATGCATAAAGTGTAATGGAAAGTACTTAGAAGGTGATAAGATTATTTTGTAAAAAAAATTTAAATATTTAGCTTTAATGAAAAAAACCTAGTTGTTTTTGGATACCTCCTCCTATGGCTTATGGGAATTTGGTAGGCACACTATCTCATTATTTTTGGGAGCAGATTAGAAGATTACATGATCTGCGAACAGTAGACTTCCTTTGTCTTGGTTTTTGTCCTTAAAGTTGTGGACTAGTACAATGTTTGTCCTTTTGTGATTGACTAGCTTCATTCTAACAACATAATGGTTTTCAGGTCTATCAGTCTTTTTAAAGGATATGTAATATTCCAATGTATTCACCATGGTTTCTTTATTCATTCTACCACTGATGGCCATTTGGGTTGTTTCCAGCTTGTTTCTCTTGTGAACCATGCTACAACAAACAAGGAGTATATGTCTGTGATTTCTCTTACTTCCTTGGAGTACACGGACAGCAGAGGTATTGCTGGGTTGCATGGTACTTTTATTCCCAGTTTTTTCAGGAAGTGTCATATCACTTTCCAAAATATTTGTACATGTTTACAAGTCCACTCACAGTATACATAAGTGCCCGTATTTCTGCACTCGCTCAAGCACTTATTCTAGTTTAGTTTCCTGATTGTGTCATCATTGTTGCTATAAGTTTTTATTTTGCTGTTGTTTTCATTTGTAGTTCCTACATACTAGTTATCATGAGCATTTCCTCCTGATTTCCTCTTGCTAGCCTTTCCAAGATCTTTCTTTGTGAATTGTTTATTTATGTCCTTTTTTTCACCTTTTAATTAGATTATTTACTTTTTTCTTATTGAGTTGTTACAGAATTCTATAGGTCTTAGTGATTAATATCTTTTCCTTTGGGTCATTACTAAAGATACTTTTCCAGTCCATGAGGTCTCATTTTACTCTTTCAATGAAGTCTTTTGATATCCATGGTGTTTTATTTTTAATTAGCCCCAGCCATCTATTTTGTTTTCCACTGTGTATTTCCTTTATTATATTTTATAATATGCGTATACTCTACAACAGGGCTCTTAAATTTGCCCTAATTTTCTTGTTGACAGACCTTATAGCTGTTGGGTGATCATTTGAGTCTCTAATGCACCTTGAGTTCATTTTTTTTTTTTTGCATGGGATCCCATTTCATTCTTTGGTAGATAGAAACCCAATTTTTCCAACAAAATTTCATGAAGAGGGTGTCTTTTCCCCTTTCTGTGTTTTTTCCTCTTTCTCAGAAAGCAGTTGTCTGTAAGTAGAATTTTTTATTTATGAGTTTTCTATTTTATTCTGTTGATCTGTTTATCTATAATTGCACAATTACCAAGCTATTTTGATTACTGTGACTGTGTAATAGGTTTTGAGGTTGGATAGTGCAAGGTTTCATAATTCACTCTTCTTTTTGAAAAGTTTCTTATTTATCCTGGACCTCCTCCCTCTCCATATGAAGTTTGTGATTCATTTTTGAGCTTATTTAAAGAATGATTTGGGAACATGGATTGGAATTGTCTTTTATTTATATACCAATTTAGGTATTATTGACATTTTCACAAAATTATATCTCCATATCCATTAACACTGGATCTTCTTCCATGTGTATATATTTATTTTGTTTTTTAATGGTAGTGTTAGGTAGTGTTCATTGTACAGGTTTTTTTTTTGTTTCTTTGGTTAGATTTATTCTGAGGTGTTACATCTTTTGTGTGGCTACTGTAAATGGTATTGGTGCTTTAATGTCTTTTTTTGAGCTCTCTTCATTAGTATGCAGGAATAAAATTGATTTGTTTGTTAATCTTGTATCCTGCTACTTTACAAAATTCCTTAAGGTTCTCTCTATATAGGAGATTGTACATTATCAGGTAATCTGCAAATAGTGATGATTCATTTCTTCTTTGCCCAATTGTATTCCTCTTATTTATTTCTGTTGCCTAATGGTTCTGGCCAGGACTCCCAGAACCACGTTGAACAAAAGTTCCCATTCTCAGGAGAAATGTTTAAATTTTTCTCCCCTTGACTGTGATATTGGCCATTGGATTTCCATATATGGCTTGATGCTGTTGAGAAACTTCTCTTTTATTACTGTTTTATTGGTGTTTTATTAGAAGAGGATGTTGGATGTTGTCAAAATTCTATTCAGCATCAAGTGATACCATCATATGTAGGGAAACATTACCCCCTGTTCTTTCTGGGAGGGTTAGCTGAGTTGCAAGGATTTTCATTAAACCTTGAATGGGTGACTGTTTGAATGTGTCAGGAACTTGGAAAAATGCTGAGTGTAAATGAGATTCCTTGCTGCAAATAACAGGAATCCTTCATTAAGTCAAAATGTGTTTATGTGCAATAATGTTTTGACAGGCTGAGAACATCTGAGCCTGAAGTTGTGCACTAGCATAGCTCCGCCATTTGAAACTTTGCAAAATATCACCTTTGGCCTGTTAATAAAACTGGCAAGCGAAGAAGCTCAGAATATCTTCCCTCTCTTGAGTAACTATTTTTTTCCCCCATGACTCAATATTTCATCTTGAGCACTTATTCCATTTTTCTGAGGTATCTCTAGCTCCAAGGTATCTAGATTGCTGTAGATGGTGACACCCTTCACCACCACTCCCACCATGCCTTCACATGAACCCAGGGAATCCCTGCGTCCAAAGACAATGAAAGTGATGGCAGTTCATACCAAAGGATTCTTATAAGGAGCAGTCGTCACTCACTCTTTGAGAATGGGACTGGTGCATATAAAAAAAGAAAAAGATTTCTAGCATGGGGCAGGAATTAACAAAGCCTCCAAGGGTTATTTAGAGACTTTTCAGCAGCTCCTTAAAGCTGTCCAATGTACAGAGGATGGAAAAGTACTTCACCAGCTGCTTCTGAATATTCAGCAGCATTGTCCTTGGTTCCCAGATAAAGGAACAGTAAACAATGAACTCTGGAAATAAGTTGGAAAAGTCTTTAAACAAAAGTTTTATCAAGGACAAACTATCCCTGTGCCAGTTGGAATTTCATTTGAACTGCTTCAATTCTCTTATAAACTCCTGACCCTTCAGATATTATAGAGAAGAAAGGGTTCCCAAGAAGTTTCGTTTATGAAATTTGAACCAGAGAATAATGAACCCACTGCTTCTTTATTTTCATTTTCTAGCCTAGCTCCATCTCTAATCCCCAGTCTCTCTCAGCCCTTTTTAGTTGAACTATGTCTGTCAGTAGGTTAAAAACTAGGAGATCATGATGCCTAGTCTCTGCCTTCTCCGTAGGCACCCAAAGGGGATGGCGAGACTAAGAGCCCCTTCATTTTAATATATTCAATGAATTTAAAAAAGAGTATCAGAGAAAGTGGAATGCATAGTCCCTTTAATATAGGCATGATTGAAACCTTGGGAGATAGTTATGAAATCACTCCATGTGATTGGAAATGTTGGTGAAACCTTAGTTAATCCTGCTCAGTATACTGTCTGGATCTGCATGCCAAGCAATCTTTCTGCAATTTGGGTAGTGGAGTTCCCATTATTTTAGATATTACAAGCAGTTGTAGATTTTGCAGCAATAGATTGCTGATTACTTGATCAGAGTTTCTTTGCTATGTAGCCTAGGAAAAAAATCACACTGGAGTAACTGCTAAAGGACCTTTGCATCCATTTGGCAAGGTCTTTCTGACTACTATGCTGAATTTATCAACCATGTTCAAATGGTATTAGAAAGACAAGTACGTAGCTAGTAGAGAAGCCCAGGGCATTACTGTTCAAGTTGGCTTTTCAAAATGCAATTAAGGATTGTCAAGCAGCTTTAGTAGAAATCCTAGCCACCATCCAGGATGTGGGGGCTTATATGAAGGCCTGTCAGCATGTGGGCACTCTTACACACTAGACTCAAACCATCGCTGCTGTACTGACAGGAGTTGCTTGTTATAATTGTGGGATGTCAGGACATATAGCAAGGGAATTTTGTAAAAGAAAGGAAAAAAGCAGGACGAGGAGATAACAGAAGAGAACATGGTTCCAGACTATTCTCTAAAGATAACTCCTGCTGTGGAAAAGGAAAACACTAGGGAAATGTTAGTAAATCCAAATTTCATAAAGTTGCCCAACCTCTTCAGGTAACCTGAGGAGAGGTGTTGCCCCAGCTTCCTGATATCACAATGGGGAAACCAGTAATGAAAACCTGTGTTCAGGCAAACAATCATCAATCTATCTTCCACCATAACCAGAAGCACTGAGCTACTTCTGTAGAAGTAATTATTAAAGAGGGTGATAAAGTATATTTGCTAAATACTGAAGTTTATAATCCTTCACTTCAAGACACTTTTGGACTTCTATTAGACCTCTCCAGTGCCCCTCTCAAGAGACTTCACACCTTCCCTGGAGTCACAGTTCCTGATTATAATGGAGAAATAAAGATAATGTTGTGAGATATTCATGCCTTTCCAAAGGACACTAGAATTTCTTAAACCACCCTTCTTTTACAAACAAAACCCAAAATAAAATTAGGAGATTAAAGCTTTGAATCCCCTGGGATAACAGTATTTGGGGCAGCTCCAGTAACTCAGCAGCAATCACAACTCATGGTCACAATTTTCAAGGCATTCTTTTCATGGAAATTGTTGACATTGGAGCTGACTTTCATGTTTATTGTGATATTTCAGTGCCATCCCCTCTGGACAGTACAGACAATTAAGGTTTCAATTTTGGAAGTAGGTGGGCTTAAAGCTTATCAACAGAGAAGAGCGATATGAATATGTGTTGAATGAGAAGTAAAAATAGGAATGTTTCAGCTTTTAAAATTACCTCTCCCCCTTCCCTTATGGAGAAGAGGTCTTTACTGCAATGGTGATTAGCTCTTAATATTTCATATTTTTAGGAGGTGTAATAGTCTGGGTAGACTAGAGGAACAAATTCATAGACACACATATGGATATAAGGAAAAACTTTATATACAAGAGGAATGGGACATTGAGAAAGCATCTCAGCCCAGTCCAGTTCAAAGTCACAAGTCCGATAGTAGCCCATATCCCCAATACCAGTCTATAAAGTCTCCTTCTGACTCATGAAGTCACAGGCCAGTGGGTGTAGAGTCCTGGCGCCAGTAGGGTCTCCCCAGGTCTCCTCGCTTCCAGGGCTCAGGGTCCATCACCAGCATCCAGCGCTGGCAGGGTTCTCCACGTGGCTTTGCCACCTTCAGAGCTCTGGTTCCATCAGGGTAAGGCTCTGTGGCTACTCGTCTGGCTCGTTCAGCTCCTCAGATGCTGCTATCTTGTCTCGTCCGTAGTTCATTTTCTCTGAGACTAACTCCCAACAACTGGGGAGATAGCTTCTCATTTCCCGGAGGGAAATATCGTGCGGTTTCCCAGAAGTCTCAGGAGAAAGCCATGCCCACATGGGGGCCTCATTGGCTACTCAATGGCTATCTCCAGATTAACAGGCCAGGCTCCACCCTTACATCTCAATCATGAAATTAACATAAGCACATGACCACCACAGGAGGGTTTGCTGTTCAAATATCTTCCTTTAAAGTCACTGGATTACTGATAGTCCTATCTGAGTCAAGCAGTGGCCCATAAGAGAGGAGAAGCTAAAACAAATTCATCACTTGGTGTAACAATAATTAGTTGTTAAGGCACATAGAGCCCTCAACTAGTTCTTAGAAAACTCCTATTTTGACTATAACTAAAAAATCTGGAAAGTGGCAACTTCTTCAGGATCTTCCTAATATTAATGCTATCATCCAACAAATGGGACCATTCCATGTATCCCTTGCCATGTGGGTTGCCACGTGTGGTTTGGCCTTTTATAATAAGAGACTTAAAAGACTGTTTCGTTTCCACACATCTGTTGCAGAATGCTTAGACTTTTCTGTACCTATACCAAACCACAGAAAACTCCTTCAGATCTATCAATGGAATGTTTTACTGCTGAGAATGATAAACAGCCCTATTATGTTTTTGTTGGGTGGAGTGCTTTGTTTATATCTAAAAGGCCAAACTAGTTTGTTGTGTTATTTATCTCTTCTGTGTCTTTATTAAGCTTCTTTTCTGATCATCTGCCATTCCTTGAGAGTGGATGTTTTGAAATCGTTTCCTATTATTATGGAGCAATTGATTTCTCTCTTCAACTATTTGAGGATTTGGTTGATATATTTGGGGGCAGTCCCCCCTTGTGTGTGTATGAGTTAATTATGGTTATATGTCCCTAGTATACAGTTCCTTTTATCATTGTGCAGTGTCCATTTTTATATCCCATTATGTTATTTGTTTTGAAGTCTATTTTATCTGAGATTATTATTGTCATTCCTGTCTTCTCAGAGTTACCATTGACTTGGTGGACTTTTCACCATTATTTGATTTTTAATTAATTTTTTTTCTTTGGGTTAAAGATGTGCCTCTTGTAGGGAGTATATATATGGGCTAGAAATAACTCTGACTGTTACTTTGTCTTTGGTTTATTTTAGTCCATTGACATTCAGTGTTATTGGTATATGTGGATTTGTTGTGTTTTTGTGTGTGTGTGTGTGTGTGTGTGTGTGTGTGTTTGGTTTCTTTTCCACTTTTGTGTGGCTTTACAATAAGTGCAGGTTTATAATTGTCTTTTCTTTAGCCACTAGTTTTTTGTCGTTTTGTGTGCTGTTTTCATTGTATTTGTTTCTAGATATTGTTCTCCTGAATGATGTTGCTTATTTTCTGTCCATGGTGAATCAGTTAATATTTTTTGAGGTGCTCACCTTGTTTTTATGAATTCCTTTAGTTTCTCACTGACTGGAATATGTTTATTTCTCCCTTGTATTTAAAGGACAATTTTGCTGCATATAGAATTCTCTGTTGGTAGTTTATTTCCCTCCAAAATTTGATATATGTTGTTTTATTATTTTCTACCCCACATAGTTTTGTTAGCTCTCTCTTGTGGGAGAAATATAACTCAGTCTTTGGCTCCACTTGAGAAAGAATTCACACTGAAGCCTGGTTCCTGATCCAAGTGAGTTTTATGAAAGATAAAGAAACTTCAGGTTTACAGAGGCACCTCAGGGTGCTTCACACCTGCATGTGGAGTCCTGAGTCCAGAGGATATTGGTACATGGCCTCTGAGGAGCAGCTTGAGAAGCAGAAGCAGAAGCAAGTGCAGCAAGGCTCTGGATTTTCAGGTCCTCCGCTGGGAGGTATGGTCGATGATCCTGGTTGACCCCATTGGCTGAATTGAATTCATCTGACCTGGATCGACCAATCCAGGTATAATGCCTACCTAGGTGCACCACTCCTCCCTGGCCAGAAGCTTGAAACATTGAGCATGCCCAATGGGTGCTCCAGTTCCCATGCTAGCTACCTAACAGTTTTTGTTGGGAGGTAAGATCTCATTCTTTTGTTTTTCCTTTGTAGTTGACTGTTCTTCTATCCTTAGCTGCCCTCAGGTTCTCTTCTCTTTGTTAAAGTTGGGCCATTTGACTAAGATGTCTCAATGTTGTTCTTCTGAGATCTATCCTACTTGGGCTTCTTTCAGATACTCGAATACTTATTTTCTCCTCTTTTGTAAGTTGGGGAAATCTACAATTTTTAATACTAGTCTCTCTATCTCTATCTCTATGATCTTGCTCCAAGATTCTGATGGTTGTTTCTCATGAGAGTGTCACACATCCTTCTTCGTTGATTATTTCCCTTTTTGACTCTAGTCAGAGTGACTATTTCTGAATGCAGTGATTCAATTTTTCTTTTTTTTTCTTTTCTTTCTTTCTTTCTTTTTTTATTAGGCATCACTGCCCTCAGGTGGTGGGAGTAGGAGGCCCAGCCTTTGCTCCTGTGAGTGGGAATTGAACCTCCATCCCAGTGGGCCGCAGTCCCGCGCACAACCACTACGCCATCGGGGCTCAGCCTCTTTTCTTTTATTTTATTCCATAGATTTTTCCTGTTTCCTAAATCTGTTACTGTATACCACTTGACATTCCTATTGGTGGGAGGTTTTAGATTTTCAGTGTCTCCCATCATATTTGTTATTGTCCCTTATAGCTCTTGCAGGGATTTAAATATTATTCTTCTGAATTTCATTTCTGGTAATTCTTTTCAGAGTACTACATTGGACATGGGTGATATGTGGTTGATTGCTGATTCCACTGCATCATGGCTCAGTGCTTAATAGTGCTAACAGTGTTAATGGTTGCTGGATTGTGGAGGAGTGGTTGACTCTTTAGAATATGGAGGAGATGTCCCACAGGATCCAGAAACCATATGGTAGAGAAAAGAAGAAAAGGGACAGAGATGAGTAAGTGATGAAGGTGGGGAGGAGAAGAAACTGAATAAACTATAAGTAATAGAATAAGGAGATAGTAAAATAATGGATGATAATGAACTTCAAGTGGTGTTTTAAGGCTTAATAGCTAATATGGAAATATATTTCCACATTAGAGAGGGAGAGATAAAGCTGAAGAAGAAATTTGGTGGGGCAACATAGTATATTGTAAGGGGGTACTCACAACACACACACACATATGTATCCCCAGCTCTCAATCTAGAAAACAGCTCTGCTGTTGTAGTATACATCCCCCCCCCCCTGGGCCCCCTGCGTAAGCATTGAGACACTTGCTCTGAGTTAGTGCACCCAATGGGATTACCTGGGAAGGTTCTCTCTGGTCAGTGAATTTTTTGTATAAGCAGTTTTGATTGAACCTTGTTTTTTGTGATGGCTGATTTGTGTGTGTGTGTGTGGGTGGGTGCATTTTTCTCTTTTATTAATATATATTTTATTGGTGGCTCTTACAACATTCAATACATCGTTTGTATTAAGCATATTTGTAAAGGTTTTGCCACATTCATCTACATTATCTACTTGAACCCCTCCAGCATAATCTCCTCTTCCCCTCTTTCCTCTAGTTCTTTATTTTTTAATTCCAACTCCCCATATTTCCCCTTCCCCTTTCTTGTTCCCCATGAACTTCCAATAATTTACAAATTGTTATTACCTCTTCATATCTTACACTGTCTAATGTGTCACTTCACTCACAACACTCCCCCCCCCATTGTCCACGCCCCAGAGAGGAGGTCACATGTAGATCTGAGAAAATTGTTCCCCCTTTCTACTCCACTATCCCTCCACCCTCCCAGTGTCACCACTCCCCACTAATCTCAAGGGATTATCTATCCTAAATTTCCATGTTTTTGACTCCAATGTGAAGCAGGTGGGCATTGGACCTCCATTAGGTAGTTCCTCAGTGCAAGAACATTTTGTTCTTTTAAATTGGCATTCCATGATGCACAGCTCCCTGATATGATCACAGAAAACAAATGTGTGCATAAACAAATGTGGTGAAGAAAGCTAATGGTGCCCGGCTATCAAAACAGGTAGTGTCTGGGGTCTTAAAGGCTTGAAAGTGTACAAGCAGCCATCTAGCTCAGAAGCAATAAAGTCCACATGGAAGAAGCACGCCAGCTTATGGGACCAAGAGATACCAAAGGGATCTATTATCAGGTTTCAAGAACTAATAAATATAACATTATATGCTCACTTTCCTGATCTGATCGCTGACGACAAATATGTGCATAAGTAAATGTGGTGAAGAAAGCTGATGTTGCCCAGCTATCAAAAGATGTGTGTCTGTGGTCTTAAAGACTTGAAGGTGAATAAGTGGCCATCTAGCTAAGAAGCAAGCCCACATGGAAGAAGCACAACAGCATGTATGACCACGAGGTATCAAAGGGATCTGGTATCAAGCATCAAAGACCCCAAAATTTTATCATTATAAATGAAGGGATGTTCAGATTGGAGACCCAAAGCCCACCAATAAGTGAAGAGACATCCTAGTGAGGAGATGAGCCAGTCTAGGTGCAGTGTAGTAGCAATGAAATGTTCTCAAATGTTTCCTTCCACTGACTATCATTATCTCAATTCTGCCAGATTTGGCTAGACCACGTGATGGCTGATTTAAGAGAACAGTGTACAGCTCTGAAATTTTGTTTCCTGCTTGGAAAAAGTGCCACCAAAACTGTTGTGATGCTGAGTACACTTTGCAAGGACAGTGCTATGGGAAAAACTCAACTGAACAAGTGATTGTTTTGTTTTAAAAAGGTGAAGTGTCGATTGATTACAAATCTTGTTGTGGACCTTCATCAACTTTCCAAACAGATGGAAATGTTGAGAAATTTAATGCACTTGTGCTCAAAAACAAACGATGGACCATTGCAAAGATGGGGAAGTTATCTGGACTATCTTGGAGCTTGTTTCCATGAATTTTAAGGGAAGATTTAGGAATGCAAAGTTTTGCTGTGAAATTTATGCCTTGTGTTCTGACTGACCAAGAAAAAGAATATTGAGTGGAAACATGCCAGACTTTGAAAGAGCAAATCCAAAGTGACCCATATGTTTTTCCAAGGTCATTACTGGTGATGAGACATGGTGCTATTCTTAGGAATCTATAAGCAAACATCAATCAACCCAGGCAAAGACTCCATTATCATCTCACCCCAAAAAGCTCATCAAGTGAAATCAAAGATCAAGACAATGCTCATTGGATTGTTTTTTATGTGAAGGGTATGCTGCATTTAGAGTTTCTTCCACCAGGTCAGACTGTGACTCACGCTTTCTATTTAGAGGATTTGAAAAAATTGCATGAAAATGTCTGACAAAAAATGTCTGGTTTATGTAAGATGGGGAATGGTTTTGCCACCATGACAATGCACCTGCTCATACAGCCATGGTAACATGACAGTTTTGGAAAAAATATAGCCTGCTTCTCCTATCCCTCACACATCACTCATCTGACCTCTTTCTGTGAAACTTCTTTTTGTTTCCTAGAATGCAGAGGGGCATGAAAAGACAGCAATTGATGAACAGGACATAAAAGCACAGCGAGAGAAGAGGTGAAGAAAAAAACCAAGAGAGATGCAGTCAGCCATCAAAACAGATGAGTTTGAAAAATGTTTCCAAGAGTGTCACAGATTTGAAAAATTTAGTAACTGTAAATTTTTGGAGGTGATAAGTTTTTTTGAAAAAAAATATACATGCTTTGAAAAAAAATCTGTTTTTTTTTCAATGATTTTATTGGGGGCGCTTATAGCTCTTATAATGTTCAATACATCATTTGTATCAAGCATATTTGTATACATGTTGCCATATTCATTTCTAAATATTTTCCACTTGAGCCCTTGGTATAAGCTCCTCTTTCCCCTTCCCCTTTTTTAAAATGAATCATTTTATTGGGAGTTGTAGGGAGGAGATGAGCCAGTTAGGGTGCTGTGTAGTAACGATGAAATATGCAACTTTCCTCTAGTTCTCAAATGCTTTCTCCCACTCACTATCATGATCCCAATTCTACCAGACCAATTTATGGACTAGAGAGATTTATGGACTAGTATCAGACTTATGGGTACTTACAGACTTGATCTGGACTGGACTGAGATGTTTTCTTAATATACAATTACTCTTTGATATAAAGTTCTTTCTTATATATGTAAGAGTGTCTCTGGATTTGTTGCTCTAGTTAAACTGGTCTAACACATCGATCCCAATTCTACCAAATCCAGCTAGACCAGGGGATGTACACTGGAGCCGGAATCGTGGGGAATTTAGAATAGATGATCCCTCAGGACTAGTGGTAGGAGTGTTGATACCGGGAGGGTGGAGGGATGGTGGAATACAAAGGGGGACCGATTTCAGGGATCTACATATAACTTCCTCTCTGGGGCATGGGCAACAGGGAAGGAGTGAAGGGACACATTAGACAGTGTACGATATGAAAAAGTAATAACAATTTGCAAATTATTAAGGGTTCATGGGGAAGGAGGAGGGAGGAGGGAAGGGAAACATGGGGACCTGGTACTGGGGGCCTAAATGGAGGGAGGATGTTTTGAGAGTGATTATGGCAATAAGTATGCAAATGTGGCCTGCATACAAAAATATTCTGTTTTTTTTGGTACACCCTCATGTGTGTGTGTGTGTGTGTGTGTGTGTGTGTGTGTGAGAGTGTAGTATAATGGAAACAGACAGGTGAAAGAGAAGTAAAAGTGCAAAGGAAGGAAGATGGTAGAAGAGGAGGAAGATGAAAGAAGAAAGTGGGGAAGATGAGGGGAAAGTGAGCACTTGGTTTAAGTAGGGTTAAGGAGTCCTGTTGGTACAGTAGTGTGAACCTGGGTGGATCTGTGACCTCAGGGTCCAAAGTTTTCTCATATATTCTTGGGATGTGTGTGTTTGACAGCAATGGTTGGGGGCCGATTGGAGAAAGGATCTGAAAGTTAAAAAGAAATATAGATTAAATTAAGTAAAAGTAGAATGTAAATTCCGTAAAGCAAAATAAAAACAAAACAGCATACACCAGATGGTTGGGGTGGGGATTACTATGTCTTTGGCTGGGAACATAACTAGTGACAAGTGAAGTAAAGAGCTGCTCATGGGGGAGATGGCTTTCTAGAAAAACCAAGGAGAAGAGGTGAAGGAAAACTAAGAGAAAATAACAAAAAAGCAAAGAGGATGGTTTAAATCAGAAGGAAGGCTGCATGAGATTGTCCATGTGGTGTATCCTCCACTCAGGCTCCTGGAGGCTGGTGAGGGGAGGGATTTGGTTGGGTGGGTTGGAAAAGGGTGTGGATCTGCTCATGCTCATCAGAGGTGGAAGGAACAGCTGCTGTTGATGCCCAGTTTGAAAAAAGGAATCTGGTTTGGGTGGGTGTGTTTTTCCTGTGTCTGCCTAGAAGGTGTGTATAGTGACAGGGTTTAGGGGGCCTTGCAGAGAGTTTAAGTGGGGGATCAGAAGGGATATAGACAATCACGAGGAGAAAACTACAGGACTGACAATTCTGTGTGGAACTTGTGAGAGGAGGAGGGGGTTAAATGCAGGGGGAGTCAACAAATTTAGGGTCAAGGGAACAGAAGGATCTAAAATTGATGATGAGGGTGTAGAATACCTTTTGGGTTTAGATCAAGTGCAATATAGACAAGAGGAGCTACTGAGATCTGATTGAAGGTTGAACATGACTGTGAGACAGGAGGAAAGTAACAGGAATTAGAGGAAAGGCCGTGAGGCAAAAAACATTTCAATTTTTTTTCCTGCATCACTGCCCTGGTGGAAGTAGGATTCCCAGCCTTGCTCCTGGAGAGCTGCTGCTGGATGTGAACCGTCAACCTTGTGGGCCGCAGTCCTGCATACAACCATTACGCCACCAGGGCTCAGCTGAGGCAAAAAACATTTATATAGGCATGTGTGACAGTCACCTAATCTGTTGTCAATTTGAAGATTAAGAGTGTAGAGGTGGAGTCTAGGCTGTCAATCTGGAGATTGCCAATGAGAACACTGTGTGGGCACGGCATTCTCCTGAGAATTCTGGGAAATGTGGTCATTTCTTCTTGGAGGCGGAGACACTGTCTCCCTCAGTTCACTGCTTGGAGACTCTCTACTGACGAAGTTTGCTTCCTGCAAGACATTCCTGAGGAGAAACCACATGGATACAACGAGACCTCTGAAGTCAGCGCTGTGATGCTTCTACCACCACGGACTTTTCATACACTGGCTTGTGATCATCCTGAATTCGGTGTTATTGCATGTGTTTTGTGAATCTGAAGAAGACTTTACAGATTGGTGCCTGACATATGGGCTAATATTGTACTTATGATCCTAGACTGGACTGGGTTGGAATGTTTTCTTTTTTTGTGGGCATCACTATCCCCTGGTGGGAATAGGAGACCCAGCCTTGCTTCTGGAGAGTTGCTGCTGGATATGAACTGCCAACTCTGTGGGCCGCAGTCCCGCATACAACCACTACGCCACCAGGGCTCAGTCCGGGGTGTTTTCTTGATGTACAGTTGCTCTTCTATTTAAAACTCTTTCTTATAAACATGAGTGTTTATGAATTTATTTATATAATCTACCCAGACTAACACAGCATGCATATATCAATATATTAATATATAATTATAGAGATATAGGTATATGCACATATATTTATATATTAAGTATTAAGGTAGCAGATGGCCATTGGACCTCTGTGATGCTCACATTCCTGACATGATCGCTGAAGGCAAAATGAGTACATTAACAAATGTGGTGAAGAAAGTCGATTGTGTCTGACTATTAGTTGATAAAGTGTCCAGGGATCTGAAAGAGTTGAAGTTAAACAAACAGCCATCTAGCAGAGAAGCAACAAAGCCCATATGGAAGAAGCACACCAGTCCTGTGTGATCATGGGTCACTGATGGAATCAGGTATCAGACATTGGAAGAGCCCAAACCAACAATCATATCGATGTGAGTGGAGACCCGTAGCCATCGATAGTCAATTGGTGGTCAGCTCACAGAAGGATCACAAGGAAGAAACGAATCAGCCAGAGTGCAGTATAGCATTGATGAAATACACAATATTTTTTTAGTTTTTTTCACTATTCCTCTCCTCCACTATCAAGACCCAATTTACCTTATAATCTGGCTATACTTGAGAATGTATATTGGTACAGATAAGTGCCCTCAACACAAGGAATCCAGGACAGACAAACTGCCCAAGAACAGTAATGGGAGTAGCAATACCATGAGGGTAGGGGGAAGGTGGTGGGGAAAAGGGGGTGAGAGGAAGAACTGAGGGTAAGGTTCAATGTATCACCACCTCACCCCCACCCCTGCCAGCTGAGGGAAATGAGCAACATAAACATAAATGAAGAGAGACAGTGGACAGTGTGAAATATGAAAATAACAATAATTTATAATTTATCAGCGGATTAAGAGGGTGAAAGGGTAGGGAAGGGAGGGAATATAGGAGCTGACATCAAGTGCTCAAGTAGAAAGAAAATGTTTTGAAAATGATCATTGCGACATATGCACAAATGTGATTGATATAATTAATGCATGGATTATGATTAAAGCTAAAAGAGCTTTCAATAAAATTATTAAAAGGGATAGAGATGAAATTATATTCAAATAATAGGAGAATGACAAAGCTGAGAAGCTAAAAATAAATCCATGGTTTAGGTAGAACTGCTACTTCCCTGTTGGGATGGCATGTAGGCAGTCTGCCAAGCATGGCAAAGGGATGTGCATGGGGCTGTGTGCCTGGGAGAAAGGGACTGAGGGAAAGGAGATAAACACAAACCAAGATAAATGAACAAAACAGCAAAATGTATTGGGGGGCTGTGGGGAAATTTTTTACCAGATCGCCCATGAAGTCCACTCTGTATGTAGGGCTCATGGAGGCCAGCAAGGTGAGGGGTATGGCTGTTGGGTTGGGATGGGGTTTAGGATAGATTCGTTCCTTCTGGTGGAGGGAAGGAGAATGCACTGAATCAGTTAGTGCCACCGTTCAATTTTGGAAGGGTTAGCCTGTGGTGCTGATTTTGGATTTCTCAAGCAAGATAAAAACACTTCATGCACTTAGCTTCCACTCCTATCTCTAGCTTCAAGAAGTTAGGACCCTTTCCTTATGAGACCTCTTCAGGATTTGCTTAGGAATTCCTCCCATTTTTGCTAACTCTGCTTATCTATTATTGTGGAAGAGTGGTGAAAGAAAGATTAGAGGTTCAAGTCTACCCATTGAAAGAAAAACGTCTTTTTTTGGGAAGAAAGTCCTGCAGATGTATTTCAGCCACCTAAAACTCTCTTAGTATAGTCTAACATTACACACACGAGGCTGTCATAAGTTGAAACCAATCGGCCACAGCTCATTACTGGTTACTATGGTGGATTAAAGGATCCCTGGTTGTGTAATGGTTACATCTTGGATTGTTAACTTCAAGATCAGCAGTTTGAAACCACCAACCTTTCTGTAGAGAAAGATGGGTTTTTCACGACAGTAAAGGGGCACAGTCTCTTAAACTTACCAGGGGGAATTGTACCCTGTCCTATGGGATCACCATGAGTCGGCATCGATTTGATGGCATTGAGTGTTTTGTTTGAGTTATTGTAGGTCAGGAATTTCTAAAAACTTATTACCTGGGTGATTAAGGACACTGCAGTAATGTCAGATGAGTGTCCCAATTCCTGGTTGTCTGGCCATGGACACAGTGTGAAGATAGGAAGAAAAATAGATCTTTCCTGGGTCCTTGGTGAGAGTTCTATAATAAGGCATAAAACACAGCAGATGTCCAGGACTATATAATCTTCATAGTGCCCCTGTCTGTATTCCCAGATAAAGAAATTCCAGCTCAGCAAGGTGAAGTTGGGAAGGCAAGGGCCACACATCCACGGGGGAGCTAAAGCACATATAACCAACGCTCAGAACCCTGCCAAGCAGTTTGATTTTCAGAGCACAGAACCACATATGGCAGGATAGGAGTTTTCTCTGTCTTTATTTGTGTGTCTTAATTTAAAATGGGAAGATCCATAATTTTTGTGAGTTCAGCTCAATGGAGTTCACAAAAAACATTTATATGTGTGGTACAAACTTGAAATTGTGAAACTATTAAATAATAATAGCATTTTAACAAACTTCACTCAGGACTCTGTTAATTTCAAATAACAGTCATTTCTTGGAGCGTTTGTTAAAATTCAGCAGTGGGTAAGTGATGAAGCTGTGTGCTGGGAGATTGGGAGGGATCTTGACAACTCCTGTTGAAGCTTGTCCCCATTCACCCTCCCCAACTGCTCCCTTAAGTACCATCTCCAACAAGACCTATGATCCCTGAAGCCTAGAGCAAAGACCTGCTCACTGCACAGTTACTAGAGACAAAGGGGATAAGACATAGCTCTGGCCTCTAGATTTCCAATAGTGGGAAGAAGTGCAGCACATGAAAAGGGAGAAGTTGCTGTCTGAGATCCTAGAAAGGAAGCCAGGCACTTCCTGGATAAGGTGGCATCTGAGTTGTACATTGATAAAGGGAATAAATCAATCCAAGGCCGGCTCTTGCCCTTACCTTCTGGACCCCTAAACAAACTGTAAGTAAGGAGGAAGAGGTTTGAGGGTAGTGGTCCTTAAGTCTGCTTAAGTGGCCTTAAATGTTGTGTGCCCATCTGGATCATGCTAATAGGGATGATGATGGCAGCAGGGTCAGGGAAGACAGTAACTTGGCAAATGGGTAATTCAGTGTAACATGATGGTAGCTAACAAAGATTGCATTATAAGACAAGGAAAAATGAAGTTACACACAGAAAAGGGACATATATCACTATCAGGGTAAGCTCCCAGGACAAGATAGGTATAGCTTAGCTAGGTGGTGATGGATAGAGGAAGCAGGGAGGAGTGGCAGAGAAGGCATAGTGGGTCCTGTCTGTATATTAAGACTAGGGGTATTTAAAGGATTGAATGGTTTTTTTGGGGAACGGGATGATGCTATGTAACTGGATCACAGCACTTGGAGAGAATGAGAAGATAGAAGAGGCAGGTTTAGGGCCCACACAGAAGGCCCATCTGCATCCCTAGGGAAGGCCTAAAAAATTTAGAACTCTCCAGATTTCCTGCTGGTTGAGGAATTATTTGACAACTTGCTGTGTGACTTCAGGCAGGTTCTTCAGCCTCTGTGCACCCAGTTTTCTCATTTTATTTATTTTCTTGCCTAACCCTAACCCTACATTTTTCTCATTTTAAAAACATGGGTGAAAGTACCTGCCTTGCCCACCTCCCACATGCTTTGTGAGGCTTAAATAAGCTAATGTATATGAGAGAACTTTGGAGAATCCTCAACCACAGCTTCATAGAAATGGAACATGTTACTATTATGTAACCACACTGACTTTTTTCAGTGGGGCCATGGAATCAATTGGAGTCTTGAGGGATATCAAGGAATTGGTTGCTCTCTGAAGCTTGTCACTGAGATCCATCTTTTCATTGCACTCCTTTCATTTCATTGCTGACTCAATGAAAGAAAGGGAGTGAATTTTTGATATGTCTAAATATTCTGCTTACACTAAGATGGGAAGAATTCTGAGCAAGAGCTATTATTAGAGACTGAGTTGGAAGCAGGTGCCTTTGACAGATCAGAGACTGTCAGCTTGCATAAACAGTATCCTGCATGGCAGGCTGGTCAGGCTGCTGTGGGTCTGGGCACTCAGTAGATTCTCAAATCATGTGGGTTGAATTGTGGAGGCTGATTTCCTAATCTGATTCTGCATCTCTTTTTCTGGGGAACATGAGGCAAGTAACCTCCCCTTTATGAGCCAAGTAGGGATACTATAGTACTTACTTTGTAAGTATTACCTGTCAGCTTACCATATTCTGTTGATTTCCATGTTGCTCTTATGAACTCTACTACTATTTCACATGATAAGGCAGGATGAGTATAAAGATCTTGTTATCTTCTTCTGAAAATCAGCCTATGAAAACCCTATGGATCACAACGGAAAAGTATAGTGTTGGAAGATGAAGCCATTTGCTTGGTAAACTAACAACAACAAACAAACTTATCATGATTGAATCAGTTCTGACTCATAGTGAGAATACACAGTGGCTGAAATAGTATGCCAGCGTGAAGATGGGATAGGATCAGGCAGTCTGTTATTTTGTTGGATATAGGGTCTCTCTGAGTTGAAGAATACAGAATCACTCTACCAAAAATAACAAGCTGACATTCAACCATTTCAAGACATAGCATATGAACATGGACAAAGGGTACTGATGGAAGATGTTCAAACTACATTGAAAGCATTAACAAAAAAAGAGAAGGCTTTAGGAATTGATGGAATACCAATTGATATGTTTCAACGAGTTGATGAAACACTGGATGCACTCATTCATATATGCCAGGAAATTTGGGAGACAGCAACTTGCCCAACTGACTGGAAGAGATCTATAATTGTACCCAATAGAATGCTCAAATTATAGAAACATTTGCAAGTAAGTTTTACATGCAAGTAAATTTTTGCTGAAGATCATTCAACAACTATTGTAGCAGTACATTGACAGGGAGTTGCCAGAAGTTCAGGTCGGATTTGGAAGAGGATGTGGAACAAGGGACATTACTGCTGATGCCAGATGAAATTTGGCTGAAAGCAGGGAATACTAGAAAGACATCCACTTGTGTTTCATTGAGCCTCCCAAGTCATTCAATTGTGGATCATCATAAACTACCAATAACCTTGAGAAGGAAGGTTTGCAGAGCCTGTGTTCTGTTCATGTGAAGCCTATACTTGGATCTGGGTGAAGAGGCAGTTGTGAGAAGCGAACAGTGATTACTGCATGATTTAAAATCAGGAAAGTTGTGAGTTAGGTTTAAATTCTCTCATCAAACTTATTCCATTAGTATATTGAGCAAATATTTAGAGAAAATCGATTATATAAATAAGAATGCAGCATCAGGTGTGCAGGAAGGCTTACTAATATTCGTTATATACAGATAACACAAACTTGCTTGCTGAAAGTGAGAAGGACCCAAGACACTTGCTGATGAAGACCAAGGAATGCAGCCTTCAGTATGGCTTAAAACTCAATGTAAAGAAGACCATAATCCTCACAATAGGGCCAATAAATAAAACCATGATAAATGGAGCCAAGTTTAAAGTTGTCAAGGTCTTTGTCTTGCTTGGTTCTATAATCAGAACTCATGGAAGCAGCACGCAAGAGATCAAAGATGAGTTGCATTAGGTAAATCTGCTGCACAAGACTTCTTTAGAGTACTACTGAAACATAAGGATATTACTTTGAAGACTAAGGTGGCTCTGACCAAAGTCATGGTATTTTCCATTGCCTCATCTACATGCAAAAGTTGGATGCTGAATAAGGAAGACTGAAGAAGAATTGATGCATTTAAATTGTGATGTTGGAGCAGAATATTGAAAGTACCAAGGATTTCTAAAAGGGCAAGCCAATCTTTCTTACAAGAGTTACAGTCAGAATGCTCCATAGAGGCAAGGAGGAGGAGACTTCGTCTCAACTACTGTAGACATGAGATGAAATCTCATATGAAGAAAGACCAAACTCTGAGGAGATCATCATGTTTGGTTAAGTAGAGGGCCAACAAAAAAGAGAAAGTCCCTCTGTAGGATGAATTGTGTCGACAATGTCTGCAACAATGAGCTCAAACATAAGAACAATTATAAGGACAGCACAGGACTGAGTAGTGTTTCATTTTGTTGGACACAGAGTCACTCCAAGTGAACACCAACAATAGAAATATCACCATTTATTCAGGGGGGGGCATTTCTGCTAGGTTAGAAACAGAGTGCTGTGTGGTACAGAAGGAGGTCAAAGAAGTGCCCAAGCAGAGGATGCCCTCAACACAAGTGAGACAGGCTGGGAGATTTTCTCTCTGGAAAGGACTCATTAGGATTGTATTCTTTTTAGATCTTTCATGAGAATCATTTGGGAGTTTGAAAATCCAGATTCCTGGTTACCATTTCATTCCTACAGAATCAGAACCTCTGGGGCTGGAGCTGGGACTCATAACAATATCCCCAGATGAATGGATGCAAATTATCAGCCCTGGTCAAATACTCTGGTGTTTACCAACTCATGAATTGTGTCATCTTTCTGACATGAAATACTGTGACTCCATATGGAAAGGAGTGGGGTGCCTTCCTGATCCTTTCTCCTTTTCTTTCAGTCAGTCACACTTATCCCTGCAGCATACTATGGGGTCTTGGTAGATCTAGTCTACATAGATAGTGGCCAACTATTTCTCTTAACCTGCCCTGCATGGCTGAGAAGACACCATTGTGGTCTTAGGCATCTGGGCAAGCGAATAATGGGCTGCACTGGACACATTTTTATGACAATCAAAGTGTTTTCATTTAGTGCCTCAGAGGATCAGCCACAGAATGGCTTAGAGTTGTTACCTAAATTCAGCCCCTTGTTATAAAAGCGAGAAAAATAACTCAGCAGGGATAACCCCTGGTCTGTAGAATTAACTGTGAGTCATCTGAGATGAAGGCTAATTTAAAGAAGGTTAGTTATGTAGAATCTTAGAATATTTATGATTATGTGTCAGTCATTCCTGGCATGGCTCCAATGAGCATGTTTGAGCAGGCTTATTGAATAACCAAATTTGTATAAATCATTCTTTGCTCCTGTGCAACATGGCAGGATTCCCATTTCTATCCTGTTGCCATAATAATTGGTGTCACAGTGACAGAGCAATGTTCTCCATCTGGGGAGCTTTAAAAAATCTTGATGTCCAGGTTACATCTTTAACACTGTCAGTGTTTTCAGATATCTTTAAGATAGAGAAATGCTGTAGTTGAGCAGTGGGCCTCATATTGGATAGGGGTGTGGAATGAAGGAAGGAATGATCTGAGAGTGGAAGGCAGAAGAACAAAGAGGTGGTGTCACTTTTCCTCTTACCAAGACACATTTGACAGTATGGGAAGATTTTGACAATTTTTGCTGTTGTTAATTAGGACCATTGAATTGATTCCAATTCTTAACAGAATAAAACATTGCTTAGTCCTGTGTCATTCTTATAATCTTTCCTAGCTTGAGCCTATTGATGCAGTAGCTATGCCAATTGATAGTTCTTCTCTTTTTTCATTGACTTTTGTCCTCTGGGGACTTGTCCCTCTTGATAATATATCAAAAGTACATGAGATGAAATCTCTCAATATTCATTTCTAGGAACTCCTCAGGCTGTACTTCTACTAAGAGATACTTGTTAATTCTTCCAGTAATGCATGGTGTATTCAATATTCTCTGCCAACACTATAATTCAAAGGCATCAATACTTCTCTGCTCTTCTTTGTTCATTGTATAACTTTCACATATATCATATGAGGATATTGAAAATATGATTGCTTTATTTCAAGAGGATTCTGGGAATGTCCCCCCTCTCTCTGCTTCACCTTTCTGTTGACAAGTCACATAGATAGCCCTGGAGATGCATCCACCTTCATAGGATCCCCAAGACTTTGCACCCACCAACTTGTGAGCTCTCTGCATCCTGCCTCAGCACAGTCTGAAGAGTGACTTATGGACTAGTATCAGACGTATTGGCTAATATAAGACTTGTGGACTTGATCTGGACTGGGCTGCAATGTTTTCTTAATATACAATTATTCCTTGATATAAAGCTCTGTCTTAAACATATATGGATGTCCCTGGATTTGTTTCTCCAATCATCCCAGTCTAATACAGCAGCCTACAGAGGTACTTGTTATGTTGTGGCATTTAAATTCCATAAAAGAGTAAATTTTTGCTACATGTGTTTTACTACAAAAAACAAAACTCTAAGTAGCATAAAAATATCTGTAGTAATAGAATTGAAAAACTTCAATGATTAAATGTGTAGGACTTCTTTGCCTTTGACTCAGCTTTGTGGTCTTGCTTCATCTCTCTCTTTTGGGTTCTCAGACTCTGCTTTGGATTGGATTGTTTACTCTCTTCCAAGTAAGTGTTGACACCCTATGCCCTATACCTGTTGATGTAAAACAACACAATATTTTAAACGATATATTCTAATTTTATGCTAATGAAATCATTTCCATGTAGGGTTTGTCCTAAATCTAATCATTTTTGAGTTATAAAAGTTCAGATTAAGCACAAAGACAAGTACCAGGGGGGTGAGGAGATGACAGTTATCATGGGATGACAGTTGTGAGAAAATTACCAAGGGAGTGAGGAGTTCCAGTTTATAGACAAGGATCTAGAGGTGGTGCTCTGAATTCAAAATCCTAGCTTCCTGAATTGTGAGATAATTAATTTCTGCTTTTTAAAGCTACTCACTGGTAGTATTTCTGTTAAAGAGACACCTGAAAACTAGAACATAGTCCCTTTTGGATGATGCCACTCCTAATTGGGGTGGGGGCCATGGAGATACTGGCCTTTGAGTTTTCCACTTTGTCAAAAATTAATAATTCATACAACTATCAAAAGCACAATGATTTTGTATACCTGCTACATGAATAGTTAGTGTCAATTGCTCTAAGATGAAATAGAAAAGGACAGAGGGAGATGATTTGCTGCCTAAAACCAACACTCAAGGTAAAATGAATTTCTCTTTCATGTAGAGAATTTTGTTGAGTAGCCCAGAGCTAGAATGATCCTCCATGACTCAAGGACTGAATTCCTCTAAACCCAAAATAGGTATTCCAGCTTTGGGAATGAATATTGAAGTAGGCAGAG
The DNA here is from genome assembly GCA_004026705.1 of Nesogale talazaci. Classification (NCBI taxonomy): domain Eukaryota; kingdom Metazoa; phylum Chordata; class Mammalia; order Afrosoricida; family Tenrecidae; genus Nesogale; species Nesogale talazaci. Next base: position 135,888 of record PVJH01002061.1, on the reverse strand, counting down.
GTTTCTCGTTCTCCTGATTCCTTGTTTTAATCTTGTGATAGTGTGCAGGGAATGCAGAGTGTCTCCATTATGAAATGAAGAATAAACAATACATAAAGAATAAATAAAGAAACTGAAGCTCAAGGTCTTGAAGTGTGTTCCCAGAACTAGGATGGGGCAGAGGTAGAGTGTGAAGACACCTGAAGGAACCATGGCTGTGGTCAGTGCCGTACCTGAAGTTTTCACCCTATCTACATTGTTTAGGACCTAGAGGATTCTGTGTAATTTTTGCAGAAGGGTTGATTGGGTTAATGCTTCCATTCAACATTTTGAGATTGGGACTCAGAATTGAAAAGAAAAATGGTTTATGTTGTTGATGCTGGCTTATAGCAACCACACGTGACAAGATAGAATGGTTGTGTAGATTTATGACAAAAGTGCAATGTAATCCCTCATGTGTTCTGGCCCTTGGAGTAGGCGTAAAGCAGGTCAGTCAAGGAGGTGCTTGCTGTTGTTACATGCCAGCCAGCTGGTTCTAATGTATGCTACCTGGGGCTGACTAGAGAAACCAATCATGGGACGCTCATGTGTGTGTATGAAAGAGCATCTATATCAAGATGCCATCCCAGTCCAACGCAAGTCCATGTGTCTATTGCCAGTTCAGATGTTAGATATTGTCCATAAGTCCCTATTTAGGCTAATTAAGCCACATGCAATTATTCATAATGCAGGAATATCCCTGACTAGTGTGTGCGAAGTCATGTGGTTGTAATGATGCAGTTCAACACAGGGCTCAGGCAGGTCCCAGGATGACTTGCCAGCAGAATGGTAAAATAAGAGAAGAGGTGGGGGGTCCTCAGAAGCCTCCTAATGAGGAGGCTACAACAACAAGGGGATACGATCAAGCTGTGACCTGATTGACAGGCTAGATGCCACCCCTACCCTTTTATGTCTTTAACTTGATATGATATTATGTAGTTACCATAAACCACCCCTTGTCAATTTGACACATTTGCCCAACTCTTTAGCCATACATAATTTGTAAAACAAGGACAATAGTAAAATCATATTTGTACCTGCCTAGGATAAAGTTAAAATGTATACAACTCATAATGTGCCAGCCTCACTTAAATATAATATTCTATAAATGAATAAAACAGAAATATTGATGCTTAACAATTGCAATTATGTGAACACCCACATCATGAACCTATAATTCAAACTCCCAGGAAGATGGTGACTGGGTGACACTTACTAGGGAATTGGCAGGAGATCGGCCTTGGGAGTGTCTGAGAGAGAAATTCAATATGGCAAGATCACTGCAAGATCATCATAAAGATAAGTAGCCACAGATTCAAAGGGTTTTCAGGGGCTGGTTTTTTTTTTTTTTTTTGGCTTACCATAGTGAAGCCTGACTAGGGTTTGACCTTGCCCCTCTCTGCCACTGTCTCTGCAGGAGGTGGCTGGGATGGTTGGATCTGGCATAGGGGCATTGTCTCATTAGAGACACAGCTTGCCACCCGTGCAGGGTAGAGACTGCACACTTGCAGCCCAGCACTCAAGGTACTGGACTTGGCTTTGTAGTTACTTTGGGCTTGCTCGCTTCTGTCTATCCCCCCACCCCCACCTCATGGTTTGGCAAACTTGGTTTCTTGGTGTTAACTCCTGGTCTTTTTCAGTTTGACTCACAGACCAGCCACTCTCCTTAGCCTAGGGCAATTACAACTGCTACACCCAGCTGGGAGAACCCCACCCTGTGCAGAGTAGAGTGAGGTTGGAGAAGCCCATCCACCCTCCACCTGGGTATTTTATGGTCAATTTCTTACAGGGAAATTCCAGCCTGTGTGTTTGGGAGAGCTCTTACATGTCCTCTGGAAATCCATCTGACTGAGGAATCTTCCTCCCTCCTGCCTTGTTCCTCACGCGACCCAGGGTGGTTCCGCCAGTGCTGACAAGAGTTTCACTCTGCTGCAGGAACCACTGCCCAGCCTCAGCAGCGATCTGCCTGATCCAGGCAGTTCTGCCCATTATTCACAATGCTCTACTCAGGAGTGGGTAGCCTACTCGTCCTCCTTGGTGTTCTCCTTGCCATAGGCACCCCCAACGCACACCCTGAAGTGCCCCTGGATACCATCGCAGTTCCTGGTGAGATTGTACAGTGCAGCACCACCCTTGTGGGTCCACAACAATCCAACCAACTTGCCTTCCAGATAATGGAATACTGGCTCACTAGGGAAAGAGTGAAGTCACAAGAGGAAATAGTGTTTGGCTAGTTCCATAGCGAAATTAGTCACAGGAAGTTCAAAGACACATTCCTTTAAGTCTTCCGGAGAGAGTCAGTGCTCTTCAAGTCCTTGGAAAAATCCTTCAAGTCCTTGCACCTGATTCCTTGAAAGCAATGTAACACAAACGGCAACCAGTCTCAACAACCTCAATGAAAAAACAGGAGAGACTTGAGTAAACAAGCGGCCATTCAGCTCAGAAGCAATAAAGCCCACGTGGAAGAAGCACACCAGCCTGTGTGATCACGAGGTGGTGAAGGGATCCAGTGTCAGGCATCAATGAGCTAAAATTATATTATTATTAATGAGGGGGGGTTACAGATTGGGGACCCAAAGCCCATCAATAGGTGAGGTGACATCCTCTTGCAGAGGGATTACAAGAAGGAGATGAGTCAGTTAAGATACAGGGTAGTAGCAATGAAATATGCAACCTTCCTCTAGTTCCCAAATACTGCCTCCCACCCACTATCATGACCTCAATTCTATCACATAAATCCAGCTAGACCAGGAGATGTGCAGTGAAGTTGGAAACATGGGAAATTAGGATAGATGATCCTTCAAGACTACTATTAGGAATGGTAATACCAGGAGGGTGGAGGGATGGAGGAATAGAAAGGGAGAACCAACTTCAAGGATCTACACATAACCTCCTCTCTGGGACATGGGCAATAGGGAAGCGAGTGTTGGGACACATTGGACAGTGTACAGGATGAAAAAAACAACAATTTGTAAATTACTAAGGGTTCAAGGGGAAGGGGGGGAGGAAGGGTAATGTGGGGAGCTGACAGTGGGGGCCTGGAGGGAGGGAGGATGTTTTGAGAGTGATGATGGCAATAAGTGTGTAAATGTGGCCTGTATACAATTGATGTTTGTATGGATTGTGATGGGATTTGTATGAGCCCCCAATAAAATGATTTATTAAAAAAAATTTATAGCCTTAAAAACACTTAGGAACAGTTTTACTCTCCCCTATGGAGTCACTATGATTTGGAATCAACTAGACAATCTGCACCAAGAATAGTTTTATTGTCAGTATGTATCGATATAGCCAAACTATAGGGATGAGTCAATAATCAAGAGGATAGTTAAGTTGATTCCAATATTTGTTGTTATAAATATGCCCAATGACAACCTTTTAAACTGCATCTTTATTATGGTTGGTGAAGAACTAATTTAGTATAGACTCCAACTTGTAGAAATAAAGAGCCAAAGAGACACATTTAAAAAAAAAAGAAAAAAAACAAGAAAAAACAGGAGAAACAAAAGTAATGGCAGAAGATGTCCTGAACCTAATGATATGCATAGAAGAAGCAGACCTTGATATGCTGCAGAAAGAAATGTTCAGAATGATGCTTGGAATCATATAAGATATGAAGGAAAAATACAGAAAAAGAATGAATTGATAGATGAGATAAAGTCCATATATCAAAGGGAAATATAGGAGCTTAGGGACGAGATAAGAAAACAATAGCAGACTCACGGACTTCGAGAATTGACGGGAGAAGCGGAAAACCTCATCAGTGACCTAGAGGATAGTCAAGTGGAATTTAACATACTCGCACAAAAATCTACTAAGATTATCAGAGAAACTGAAGAAAATGAAGGCTCTGTGTCTGATGCTTTAAGGTGGAATAACATCAGAATTATTGGTCTACCAAAGGAAGACACAACAAAGAAGTCATCTGTAACAGTAAGAGAATTCTTGGAGGAAAACTTCCCAAGCTTAGTGAATGAAAACCAGGTAACCATTCAGGAGGCTGAAATCCTAGACTGAATCCCAATAAGAAGTCACCAAGACACATAATAGTTAAACAATCCAACTTTGAGGAAAAGGAGAAAATCATGAGAGCCGCTAGGGGGAAAAAAGCAATCACATATAAAGGTTCCTAGATAAGAATATGCTCAGACCTATCAGTGGACACTATGAAGAAGAGGAGAGAGTGTAGTAATATAATCCAAAAATGGTAGGAAAATAATGCAAATCCAAGAATACCCTACCTGGTCAAATTATCTTTCAAGATAGGTGGAGAAGTAAGAGTTTTTCCAGACAAGAAAAAACTCAAAGAATACGTTAGAATAAACCCAGCCCTACAAAAGATACTTGCTGACCCAGTATGGACAGAAGAACAGCACTCATCAAGCATAAAGAAGAGAATATCACATAGACAAACCTCACTCAGAAGGCAACAGAGAGAAAACAGCCCTGAAAATATGAATAGTTTAATGGTGGAAATAAATCAAGAATGATCAACCCCCCTGACACACACACACAACACACACACACACGCACAACACACTGAAAGAAAGGGAGGTAGGGAAACACCCAACACAAAAGGAATAGGATGACATCACATATTCCACAGTTGGAAAAAAATAACCCTAAATATCAACGGACTGAACTCAGAAATTGAAGGACTGAGGCTAGTAGATTGGCTTAGAAAAGACAACCTATCAATCTGCTGCCTACAGGAGACACATCTCAAGACTACAGAAAAAAATAGACTGAGAATCAAAGGCTGGAGAAAGGCATACCCAGCAAACAGCAATTAAAAAAAAGCAGGGATAGCAATCCTAATTTCAGATAAAGTTGACTTCAAAGTGCAAACCATAAAAAGAGATAAGGAGGGACACTATATAAAACTCAAGGGAAGGGTAGACAATGAACCAATAAGCATTTTAAACATCCAATACCTCCAAATGAGAGATCTGCTGAATATGTCGACCAAACACTCCAAATGTGTAGGGCAGCAGGACAATCCTACTAAAAGAAAAGAAATAATAAAAATCAGGGCTGAGATTCAGCAGAGGGTAAATAAGAAAACAATGGATAGAATTAAAGCTGCTAAAGTTAGTTTTTTGAAAGGATTAACAAAATTGTCATACTGCTGGCAGACTTACCCAAAGAAAGGAGGGAAAAAATGGCAATAGCAAGAATGAGGGATGAAAGAGGGGACAACACAACTGAATCCAGTGAAATCAAAAGGCTAGTTACACAATACTAAAAAGGACTGTACTCCATTGAATTAAACAACTTGGAAGACAAGAACAAATTCTGAGAAAAACAGCCCCTCCCTAGACTATCCGCAATGGACGTCAAGATTCTCAAAAGACTCATAACAATAGAAGAAATAGACAAGATTATCAAGGGAGTACCAACAAAGAAATCACCTTGACTAGATGGCTGGACAGGAGGCTTTACCAAGCATTCAGGGATGAGCTGATATCAATCCTATACAAACTCTTCCAAAAGAGAAAAAGAAGACAAACTCCTAAACTCCTTCTATGAAGCCAGTGTAATACTGGTACTGAAACCGGGCAAGAATTCCATAAGAATTAAGAACTATAGGTGAATATCTGTAATGAACATTGATGCAAAAATTCTTAATAAAATACTCACCAATACAATACAAAAGTATATAAAACAAATAATTCACCATGGCCAAGGAGGGTTCATACCCAGGATGCAGGGTCGTTCAACATGCAAAAGACCTTTAGTACCATTCGCTACACTGACATGAAAACAATAAGAACCATATAATAATAGCTATAGATGCAGAAAAAAATCGACAACATTCAACACCAATTTCTATTTAAGATACTTAAGAAGATAGGAATAGAAGGAAAATTCCATAAGACAATACAAGCTATATATGAAAAACCAACAGCCAATGTGATAATCAATGGAGAAAAGATGAACACAATCCCACTGAAAAAGGGGACCACACAGGATGTCCTTTGTCCCCACCCTTATTTAAAATTGTACTGAAAGTTTTAGCTAACAGCATAAGGCAAAGAAAAAACATCAAGGGTATTCACCTGGGAAAGGAAGAGGTGAAATTATTGTTATTTGCAGATGATATGATTTTATATATAGAAAACCCCAAAAACTCCACAAGGGGAGTATGGAAAGTCATAGAGGAATATGGCAGAGTGGAAGGATACAAGATCAACAATTAGAAGTCTATCGGACTGCTACACATATTGTATAAGAAAACAGAAAAAAAGATTAAAAAAGATGTACCCTTCACAATAGCCAAGCACAAACTGAAATATCTAGGGATATACCTGACTAAAAGAATAAAAAATCCGGCTGAGCCCCAGTGGTGTAGTGGTTGCGCGCGGGACTGCGGCCCACTGGGACGGAGGTTCAATTCCAGCAGTGGGGCTGGGCCTCCTACTCCCACCGCTGGAGAGCAGTGATACCCCCCCCAAAACAAACAAACAAACAAAAAAAGAATTAAAAACCTATATGACAAAAATTACCGAACACTATTACAAGAAACCAAGAGTAACCCCAACAAATGGAAGTATATCCCATGATTGTGGATTGAAAGACTCAATGTAGTAAAGATTTCAGACACTATATAGATTTATTGCAATTCCAATATAATTACCCTCATCTTTCTTCAAACAAATGGAAAAAATGATTACCAACTTCATATGGAGAGGGAAGAACCCCAGAATTATCAGAGAACTCCTCAAGAAGAAGGACACCATGGGAGGACTTGCTTTACCTGACTTTAACACATACTATAAAGTCACAGTGGTCAAAATAGCATGGTATTGGCAAAATAATAGTTACTCAGACTGATGGGAAAGAATTGAAAATCCAGAAATAAAAACTTCAGCATACAGACAACTGATCTTTGATAAGGGCCTCAAAAATATCAAATGGGAAGCAGATACCATTTTCAACAAGTGGTGCTGGAAAAAAATGAGTATCTACCTGTAGAAAAATGAAGCAGGACCCTTACTTCACTCCATGCACTAGAATAAACTCAAGGTGGATCACACACCTTGAAGTAAAACTCTAAACTATTAGGGCCATCACTGAGGGAATTGTGACCAACCTGAGAACTTTGGCGCAGGGATTAGATGGGCTATTAGAAATAGGAAAGGACACAAATACAGAGGAGATACAAATAGACTAGTGGGATATACTGAAGATAAAACACCTGGGCACATCAAAAGAATCCACCATGAGTTACAAGAGAGCCCATGGACTGGGAAAACATCTTTCGCCATGACACATTAGACAAAGGCCTGATTACTAAAATCTACAATACCCTGATAGTTTCCCTAAAGAACAAAACTAACTGCCCACTGAGGACATGGGAAAAGAACCTGAACAGAAGTTTCACAGAGCCAGAAATCCTAGTGGCCAAGAAACATATGGGAAAATGTTCCCTATCATTAGCCATAAGAGAAATGCAAATCAAAACAAACACAAGATACCACTTAATACCCTCAAGGATAGCCCAATTCAAAAAATCAGAAAGCAAGTGTTGGAGAGGCTGTGGGGAGATAGGAATTCTTATCCACTGTTGGTGGACTTGTAGGTATGTACAACCACTATGGAAATTGACTTGGCAATATTGAAAACAGATGAAAATTGAGCAATGTATGACCCAGCAAATCCCCCCTACTGGGCATACACCCAGAAGAGGCAAGCAACAAACCACAACTAGACATCTGTGCTCCAATGTTCATTACAGCACAGTTTAAAATTGCAAGAAGTTGGAAGCAGCCCAAATTTCCATCAACTGAGGAGTGGATTAAAGAGCTGTGGTACATGCAGACAATGGAGTACTATGCATCACTGAAAAGCTGTGATGAATATATGAAGCACATCATTGCATGGGAAGAACTGGAGGAAATTGTGCAAGTGAATTTGCACAAGTGCAAAAGGACATGTACAACATGAGTCTGCTGAGGTAAGCTTAATAAAAAGAAAAATGCAAAAGGGGCATTGGGAAAAAGCTACTGTATACAGAAACTTCTGGGGGGAGGCCCAAATAGTATGGCAGGTTCCAGACCAAATCCAGGCCTACATATGGTAGCCAACTATGGGAGGGGGGGCGTATGGGGGGATGAAGATGATGATGTATAGCTAGGGAATGGGGTACTAACCCACCCAAGGGGAGCATATTGTTTATATCTCCACAGGGAAAGAGGGACCAACCTTAAACCCTGTGCTCCAGGATGTGAATGTAGCTTGAAGGCATGGAGCAGGGAACCAGTGGAGGGGTCTGAGTACCCAACCCCAATCCCAGCTATGGGGCAGCCACCTCTCCGCATTCCCCTTCCCCCGGGGAGTTTGCTTTGGAGGTCAGCACTAAAGCTGCAGCTTGGGGAGTGAGATATGCCTGACAAGAGCACAGGAGAACAAATAAAGGGGGAGGAAGAGAGAATGGAGTGCATCCTGGCCCACTGGTCCTTCAGGATGATATCCCCACTCAGAAAAGCCAATGCACAGAAAGGATCATATGGCTGGCCCCACTATAAAATATGACTTCCCCTGATGTCCCCAGGCCCTTTGGGGAAAACAATGGATAAACAGGGTCAGGATTATCCATTATCCAGGTCTGACCCAATCACACTGTGGCAAGACAGTAAGAGTGTGCAACAGAGCATGGAGTTCCCGATGGAGTGTCAACCATATACTTTGGGCTAGGCTGTGGCACCCTATCTGACTCAATTGGGGGACATTCCTAGAGGTCAATGAACAGAACTTCAACTAGTTACATGTTTCTATTTTGTTATTATTTTTATTTTTGCATATATGTATATATTGGACATTGGTTTTTTCTTTTACCATGGTTTTATTTTCTTTGAAGCCTCTTTCCTTTTTTTTTTTACATATTGTTATCTCTGCAGGCCTATCTATATAGGACAGACTGGATGTACAGTCTGGAAGCAAAAATAACAGGACTAATGTTTCCGGGGAGCGGGGGGAGGGACATAGAAGATGGGGACAAGGGGACAAAGGTGGTGTTGACCGGCCCAGGGATAAGGGAAAAACAAGTGATTCAAAATCAGTGAAAAGGTGGGTGTGAGAAGTCTGATAGGAATTGATAAAGAACAATGTAACAGTGAGAAAATACCAAAATCCCAATGGAGGCTGAGCATGATCGTGGGTCAAGAGGACAGAAAAAGGAAATAGAGAAAAGAACTCTGGAGTAAAGGGCCTTTACAGAGGTCTAAATAGAGGCATGGAGATAGGTGAATATATTTATATATGATGATGGGAAAATAGATCAACGTGCATATACTTAAAAGGTCAGTATTAGGACAGCAGATGGTCATTGGACCTCCTCTCAAGTACTTACTCAGTGCAAGAATATTTTGTTCTGTTAAATTGGTATTCAATGATGCTCACCTTCCTGACATGATCATTGAAGACAGATGTGTGTATGAGCAAATGTGGTGAGGAAAGCTGATGGTGCTCAGGTATCAAAAAGATATAGGATCTGGGGTCTTAAAGGCTTGAAAGTAAACAAACAGCCATTTAGCTCTGAAGCAACAAAGCCCACATGGATGAAGCACACCAGCTTATGGGACCACAAGGTGTCATTGGGATCAGTTATCAGGATTCAAGAATTAAAAATCATAACATTGCATGCTCACCCAAAGGGATCTGATATCAAGCAAAATTATATTATTACATAATTATAAAATTATATTATTATAAGTGAGGGGGAGTACAGATTGGGGACCCAAAGCCCATCAATAGGTGAAGCGACATCCCCTTACAGAGGGGTTGAGGGGAGGAGACAAGCCAGGTAAGGTACAGTGTAGTAAAAATGAAACACGCAACTTTCCTCTAGTTCTCAAATGCTTCCTCCCACCCACTATCATCATCCCAATTCTGTCTTATAAATCCAGCTTGACCAGGCAATGTGCACTGGACCTGGAAACATGGGTAATTTAGGATAACTGATCCCTTCAGGACCAGTGGTGGGAGTGGTGAAACTGGGAGGGTGGAGCGAGGGTGGAGTAAAAAGTAAGAACCAATTGCAAGAATCTACATATAACCTCCTCTGTGGGGTACAGCCAACAGGGAAGTGAGAGAAGGGACACATTAGACAGCACCTGATATGAAAAATTAATAACAATTTGTAAATTATTAGGGGTTTGTGGGGCAGGGGAAGTGGGGGGGGAGGTGTAATATGGGGAGCTGTACTGGGAGCCTAAATTGAGGGAGGATGTTTTGAGAGTGATGGTAGCAACAAATGTGCAAATATTGTCTGATACAATTGACATATGTATTGATTATGATGGGAGTTGTATGAGCCCCCAATAAAATGATTTATTAAAAAAAAAAGAGGGTGAAAGAGGACATATACCAAGGACTCAAGTAGAAAATATTTGGAAATGAAGATGGCAACATGTGTAAAAATGTTCTTGATACAAATGATGTGTGGAATGTTATAAGAGCTCTAAGAGCCCCCAATAAAATCCTTGAAAAAAATAAACTTATAATTCTAAGAACATATTCTCCTACTCATGAAAGTTTGTAATTCAGCCACATCAAGCCTTTATCCTCCCCATTTAGGGTATCCACTTACTGCCGACTTATAATCAACCCAGTGTTCTGAGGAGACAAGCATGCTTTTGATTTAAAGAAACTTCACTCTAGATAGGACCTTGTGAGTCTGCATCCATAAGCAAAGTTAAATCAGGACACACCATTCATAATGTGTACAAGAATACCCACTAATTCACAGGCTTAAAAATCTGTTCTCTTTATATGGTTGGGTTCAGGTCACCTCAGTGTGGTCTGCCTTAATAAACCTCACCAGGGTGCACATTGGCTGCCTTCCGACCATGAGCCCCATCACAAATTCTCAACAACTCTAATCCCCTTGGACTAGGTCATGAACTTCAGACCAGCCAATCTTATCTTCTCCTTTAGTTCCTGAAAACCATGTCCATGGGTGTCACTGGTCAGACACAACCTGTCTCTTTATTGTTACATTTCTCCTACTTTCACTCAACAAGTGCATCCATGGTGGTCATCTAGAGAGCTTTTTAGTCTGTCTTCAGGCTTTTAAAAATTTTCAGTTCTAGAGAGGCGTATTTCTTCATGTATCTAGATATTTCCAGCTTCAGGAGGAAATCACTAGTTCCAAATGTAAAACGTCCTGTAGCTCCTTTTTTCCATATCCAGTCTGCCAACAGAAGTTTTTCCAAATGCAGATGTCTTGATCACTCAAGACACTGGGTGGAACTTACCTTTTCTAAGCTTTCTTTGTAGGCATGTCCTATGCCCATTTAAAAATTCAATTTAATGCTTAAGGCAATGGGATTACAGATTCTATTTTCATACTTCCCATACTTCTATACACATTACATCAATAACGATAGGCAAAAGAAGCTGGTATAAACTTAGTAGTGTTAGATCCTAAACACATTCTTTTTCAAAAATTAACAAATCATTTTATTGGGGGTTTGTACAATGCTTATCACAATTCATAGATACATACATTGTGTCAAGCACCTTCTTACACCTATTGCCGTCATCATTCTCAAAACTTTTTCTTTCTACTTAAGCCCTTGACATTAGCTCCTCATCTTTTCCCCTCTGTCCCCTCTCCCCCCTCAAAGACCTTGATAATCTATAAATTATTTTTTTTTTCATATTTTACACTGCCTGACATCTCCCTTGGCCCACTCCTCCACTGTCCATCCTCCAGATAGGAGGTTATGTGTAGATCCTTGTAATTAGCTCCCACCTTCCCTCCACCCTCCCAGTATCTCCACTCTCACTACTACTCCAGAGAGGTTCATCTGTCTTGGATTTCCTGTATTTCCAGTTCCCATCTGTACTAGTATATCTCTTTTGGTCTAGCTGGATTTTAAAGGTAGAATTAGGATTAAGGTAGTTGGGGGGAAGAAGCATTTAAGACCTAGAGGAAAGTTATATGTTTCATCATTGCTACACTGCATACTGACTGGCTTGTCTCCTCCCTGAGACCCTTCTCTCATGGGATGTCCTATTGTCCACAAATGGGCTTTGGGTCCCCACTCTGCACTCCTCCTCATTCACAATGATGCTTGATAACTGCTCCCTTCATTCAACCCCTCTTGCTCACACAGGCTGGTGAGATTTGTTGCCCGTGTGCTAGATGTTTACTAGATTGTTTACTTTCAAGCCTTTATGACCCCAGACACTTTATCTTTTGGTAGCTGGGCACCATCAGCTTTTTCCACCACATTTGCTTATAAACTCATTTGCCTTCAGTGATCCTATCAGAAGGGTGGGCACACAATGATATGACTTTTGTTCTTTGATCCCTGATTCCTTCCACAGCTCATTATCACACAGAATTGTGTGCTTCTTCCATAGTGGACTTTGTTTCTCCTGTGCTTGATGGCTGCTTGTCTACCTTCAAGTCTTTAAGACCCCAGATGCTATATCTTTTGATAGCTTGGCACCATCAGCTTTCTTCACCATTTTTACTCATGCTCCCACATGTCTTCAATGATTGTATTGGGAAGGTGAGTACACAGTGATAGGATATTTTCCTGTTTTATGCCTGAGAGCTGATCCCTTCAACACCCTTGATCACACAGGCCAGTGTGCTTCTTCCACGTGGGCTTGGTTGATTTTCAGATATAAGGCTGTTTGTTTATCTTCAAGCCTTTAAGACCCCAGACTGTATATCTTTTGATAGCTTGGCACCATCAGCTTTCTTAACCACATTTGCTAATACATTCTTTTGTCTTCAGTGATTGTATTGACCAGGTGAGCATCATGGAATGCCACCTAAGCACACTCTTAAAATGGTTAAATTCAATCTTTTTTAAACTAGAGAAAGTAGAAAATGTATTTCTCATGAGAAAAACAGAAAGTCTTATATGCATTGACAGGAGAATGACAGATGGCTTTGAGGGCTGGAATAGTCATAGAGAGTGCCTGCTGGAAGACTCTAGGCTCATGATTTGAAAGATGGCCCACCATATGTGGAATTGAAAGAGGGCTTGCATATAGATAGATTAGGGAGAGGAAGGGCATTCTATACAAACGGAACAGCATTATAGGATATCTTAGAGGTGAGACTGGGGCTGAAAGATGGAAATGCCTTGAGTACTGGGCTGAGAAGTTTGATATTATGGTAACTGATGGCCTGGCCCACCACAGGAAAGGAGTGCACCAGGATTATATACTTTCACTGTACTGTTCAGTCTGTATGCTAAGCAAGTAATCAGAGAAACTGGATTAATGAGAAGAAAGTAGCATCAAGATTTAAGGAAGGCTTATTAACAACCTGCAAATGACAATCTTGTTTGTTGAAAATGAAGAGAACTTAAACCACTTGCTGATGATGATCAAGTATCGCATCCTTCAATATAGATGAAGATTCAATGTGAAAAAGAACAAATACTAAAAATTGGACCAATCTAACATTCTTATAACTAGAGAAATGATTGAAGTTGTCAAGGATTTTGTTTTGCTTGGAATCACAATCAATACTCATGGAAATAGTAATTTAGAGCTCAAGTGACACCTTGCATTGGGTAAATCTCCTGCCCAAGACCGCTTCAGGGTATTGAAGAGCGAGGATGATGTGTTGAGAACTAAGGTGTGCCTGATCCATGGTATGTGTCAGAACAGACTGTATGGCACCTAAAATCAGGATTGAGGGCCGATCTGTTGGCATGCTTCCTCCAGTGGATGGGACAAATGCAAGGCCAAATCTCTGAATATGCACTGGATTCAGACAGCATAGGCACATGTTTTCATTATATATACATTATGTTTGTGGGGTCCTGCAGAGGTTGGTGAGAAAGCCCAAGATGCCTTGAGATGCTTTCTGGGGCTTTTCCTTGAGTGATTGAGAAAACCACATCCAAATTTGGCAGTTGCTGCTCTTGCCACAAACAACACCTTGGGAGGTACTGCCCAGCTAAGAGTCCTCTACATTGGTCTCTCTCTGCTCCCAACTGCAGCCTAACATCCACAGTTTTTAAGTTAAATGACCACTTGCATGAGCAGTCTCAAATTTCCATCAGTTCTCTATTCACTGGAGTTCTGCTTTTGTATTTTGGCACCTCCTTTCCCTCCCTGACTTCCAGAAGGTGGAAGTGGACCCCTTATTCCATCCCTAGAGATGAGAGAATTACTTCTGGAGAAGGGGGGCAAACTGTGTTAAGATTTCTGTCCACAGTAAGGGAGATCCTTCCCAGGGTTCCTGAAACTAGGTAGAAGAGGTTGTAAGCCAAACCGTGGCTGAAGTGTCAGGACTATGGGCACATGACCACAAACTCATTGAAAGACATTGGCACCACACTTCTCTATGGGTATCAATTTTTCTCTAACAAATAGGGAAATTACATCTATGGAGTGGGAAAATGTTTACATATGGGACAAGAAAGGACTTTAAGGACAGAAGTTCACTTATTAGAGTGTTTTTCAAAAGTTATATCCAGTAAAATTTTAGTCTTTTCAAACAAACCTTAAAAGGACAAAAAATTAAAGTTAGCATTTCACTTCCCAACATCAAAAAAAGCCTGAAATAGTGAGTCTGATCCCACCATTATTTAAGTATTGGTTTAACTGTGGTTGTCAGTGGCCATCAAGTCCATTCTGATGCATAGTGCCCTGCATGTGTTAGAGTAAACATACATGCATTCCATAGGGCTATTCAAGAACTGAGTTTTCAAAAGTAATCTCTTGTCCTTTCTTGTAAGTTTTCTCTGTTTGGAATTTAACCTCAAACTTTTCAGATAGTAGCCAAGTATTTTCACCACTCAGGACATACATTTGTTTCCAAATCTTCAATTAAATAGAAAAGAGAGCTAGAAACAAAATAACCAAAAACTACCCATTGACAATTGAAAATGTCTTCACAAATCAAGATGGTATTTGTGGACTGACAATAGACCTCAGGGAATACTAATTCCTGTGACCTTCTCCAGGCACATCCTTATTAAACCAGTGTTTCTATTCTGTGATTCAGTGTGACTCCTTAATACCTACATAGAGTCCCCATATCTTCTAGGAATTCTCTCTTGATTGCTTCCAAGTATCACACCTCTGCTACGCCTCTTTGTGTGAGAGGTATTTACTAAAGTGCCCATGATCTTCCCAGACGGTGAGGGGCTTTGTGTTGAGGACCACATCATTACTGTACTCCTAGAACCTGGCAAAAGATCTAGCTGGCACACAGTAGTTGCTTAGAAACAAGCAGGGATTGAAACATTCTGACTAGAAACTTACTTTGTCCAGCAGTGTTAGGCGTCATGTCGGAGTCTGAGCAGTATGATTTCATCATTCCTACAAGAGGCAGGGAATTTTCAGGAGGGAAACTGCACGTGGCCAGATAGGGTTGAGTTGTGTGAACCAGGGGTGGGGTGGGGGTGCACACGGAGAGTTCAGAGATGGGAATTCAGAGCTTCTGGGAGAGTGATACTTGGCTTGTGCCTTAGGCTGGGAAGGCAGTGGAAGTGATTCAGATATGACAAGAGAAGAGAACACAGTGCCGAGTGTGTGGGTAAAGCCAGGACTTGTATACAGCCTATCCCATTGTGGTTTAGGCATTATATTACTAACCTCAAAGTCAGCAGTTCAGACCCACCAGTCACTCTGCAGGAGAAAGATGACAGTGTCTGTTTTTGTAAAGAATTGCAGTTTGGCAATCCTATGTAGGGTTAATACAGTCAGAAATTCCTCAATGGCATTGAGTTTGGTTTTCAGTTTTACTGTGGCTTGTGGCCACATTTGCTTATTTGTTTGTTAGACTATGTTAGACTATGGCGACTTTCATGCTTTAGAAAGCACGCTACTTGAATTTCTAATAGCAGTAGCCGTTTTGAAAAGAAGCATATGGTTAAAAGCTGACGGTATTCAGAGTCTAATCTGCACTGAAAGCCAAAAGTCTAAACTCACTGCCAGAGGGAGGTCAATGCTGACTCACAGTGCTGCCCTGTGGGTTTCTGGGACCGCCACTGTTTACTGAAGGAGAAAGCCCAGTTTTTCTCCTGCAGAGGGACTGGGAGTTTGAACCACTGACTTTAAGGTTAATAATATCCTGAACACTTAGAAGAAGAGGAATGCTAGAAGCCTTAATTGTGCTCACATGGAACGTGGACATAGATCAGGAGGCAACCATTCAACAAGAACCAAGAGTGCATGGTTTAAAATCAGAAAATGTGTGAGCATAGGATATGTCCTTTCACCATATTTAGTCAAAATCTGTATGATGAACAAATAATCAGAGAGATGGACTATATGAAGAAGAAGTGGGCATCAGGATTGGAAGAAGTTTTATTAAATTGTGATATGCAGATGCTACCACCTTGCCTGCTGAAAGTGAAGAATATTCGAAGCACTATCTTAAGAAAATCAAAGACAAAATCTTCAATATGGATTAAACTCAATATAAAGAAACAAAAATCCCCAAAACTGGACCAGTAGACAACATCATTATAAATGAAGAAAATTTGAAATTGATGTGTTTCATTCTACTTGGACCCACAAAGTTCATAAAAGCAATCACTAAGACATTAAAATCACATATTGTATTGGGAAAATCTTTACAAAATATCTTAAAAGTTAAAGCGCAAGGACACCCTCTGAGAACTAAATTGTACTTGAACTAAATCATAGTATTTCTAATCACATCATCTGCATATGAATGTTGGACAGTGAATAAAGAAGATTTTAGAAGAATTAATGCACTTGAATTATAGTGTTGATGAATATAGAATATTGAAATGTTGATTCATGAATATTGAAGTTCTGTGGATTTCCAGAACAAAATACAAATGTGCCTTGGAGGGAGTACACTCAGAATGCTCCTTGGAATTGAGGATGATGAGACATAGTCTCATTTACACTGGACACATTAAAAGAGCGGTTCTTTGAGAAAGACATCAGGTAAAACAGAAGGTTGGTGAAAAATAGGAAGACCCTCAATGATATAGATTTATACAATGGCTGTAGTACTTAGCTCAAATACAGCAATGGTGGTGAGGATGACATAAGCTCTAACAGCATTATATTCTGTTGTACATGAATCAGAAAAGACTCTACAGTTACCAAAAGCAACATAATAGTGAACTCCTCATTATACAGGCATAAATTCAAAGTTAGTGAGCTGTGGTGATTTTGCATAGTTGTGTCCAGAGTTGGACTTGTGCTTTGGGCCATGCCAACAGGGAGATGGAGCAATAGGTGTGTCTGGGAGCATCAGGAAGAGGGGGGTAGGCAATCTAATGGAGATGCGATGGCACTTTAAACCTCACTTGGCCCTGGGACTTCCATGTTAAGTGAGTCAGATATTGCTCCTCATTTGGCAGATGAGAAAGCTGTGACTCAGAGAAAAAAATGTGATTCTGCTTTCTCGGAGATTGTTTAGGATAATCATGGACAGAATGGGATGTCTCTATCAGGATGTGAGTTCCAAGAGAATGGAGACATGACTGATCTGCTCACTACATTATCTACAGGCATAGAATAGAGTCTGACTCACAGCAAGTAACCAGTGAAAGTGCAGAATAAATGAGGGAATGCAGGAACTTCTGAAATGCGCCAAAGCTGGCATTTCTGCCTCTACCTTAAGACCTGAATAATCTTAGGTAGTCTAGTAGGGGATTTTCCCACTCATAATAGAGAGAGCTAAGGAGGTCAATTTGTTATGAGCTTGTTTTATCCTGAGTATTTTCCAGCCTCCAAGGACAAAATGGAAGACAAGACACACTAATTCCCTCTCCTCAGCGGGCTTATCCATTCACTGTCTGCCACACTATTGTGGCTTGCTTGTTGCTGTTATGCTGAAAACTTGCCACTGATACTTTAAATACGAGTCAGGTCACCCATGATGGACAGACTTCA
Organism: Nesogale talazaci; assembly: GCA_004026705.1. Taxonomy (NCBI): domain Eukaryota; kingdom Metazoa; phylum Chordata; class Mammalia; order Afrosoricida; family Tenrecidae; genus Nesogale; species Nesogale talazaci. Next base: position 118,008 of record PVJH01002061.1, on the reverse strand, counting down.
ATGCAGCTTCCAGGCTAAGCTTAGGAAGAAAGACTTGGTGGCCCCACATTCCCCCTCTCCCCCAAAAATTATCTCATGGAAATCTTAGCTCTCACAGCAGACCATTATTTAGCTTACTCCCTTTGCCTAAATCTTTGGTGAGAGATCAGTCTCTGGTAGCGGGTCTCTGGTGAAGTAGAGAGCCAATGAGCTAGGTCCTGGACAAGGAGAATGTCAATGCAGCCTGAATGCTGATTTTAACATACTGAAGGTCATGAAAATGATGGAAGAACAAGCAGCATTTTATTTTGTTGTGCAAGACTTTGTCTCACATACTTTGGACATGTTGTGAGAAGAGACCAGTTCCTATAGAAGGACATGATGTTTTGGAAAGTAGGGGGGCAGTGAAATAGATGAAGGTCCTTAATGAGATGCATGTACACAATAGCTGCAACAATGGACTCCGGTATAGGAACGATTGTGAGGATGGCACAGAACTGGGCAGTGTTTCCTTTTGTTATGCACAGGGTTGCTATGAATCCAAAGTAGTCAATGGCATGTAACAACAGCAACAACAAGGTCACCATGCATTGGAATTAGTCTGTCTAGCCATCATCTATCTATCTATCATCTATCTATCTATCTATCTATCTATCTATCTATCTATCTATCTATCATCTATCATCTGTCTATATATATATCATCTATTTATATCTATCATTTATCTCCTTATCTATGATCTATCTACTTATAGGGTATATGGAAAACAGACATCCACTCATTCAACAAATGTCAGAAAGGATATCCTTGGCCTTGAGGGTGCAGAAAGGTCCCTTACTCTATAGGAGAAATTATATAAAATAGATCATGAAGGAAACAGTTGTGAAATTACTTTTAAAAAATTACAATTTCTATGAAGAAAGAGGTATGCAAGATTCACCTGTCTAGGTTGCTTTAAAACTGGAGGGCAGGGAAGTTCTCTTATAGTAGATTTCACTTGTATTTAGTCTGGTGGTACAAATGGGTCAGCTGTGGAGACCTGGGGTTAAGATCTCATGTCAAACAAACTATGCAAAGACTCTGATGTGGGCATGGAAGAATAGACCTTAACAGCTATGAGCAGAGCTAAGAGAGTGCTGGAGGAGGAAGTAGGAAGAGAAAAGGCAGGGGTTTGGCAACAATGCAGGACTGGGTTAAGCAATGCCACTTAAAGTTTCTATCCAAGCTACAAGAGGTCCTGGGGGCAGGTCAGTCAAAATATCCTGAAATTTATGTTGAAAAGCCAAGGAAATCCACTAGTGAAATAATGCATATGTAAGGTCTGTTAGGAGAAAGAAGATGGAAGTGTCATGATCATGAGGGCATTTAGTTTTATTGGCAGAGGTGGCATTGAGACTGACATCTGGACACAGGTAGTCAAAGAGATGGGAGCTTCCCAATATAACCGAAACAGACCACTGAGGGTGTTTCCTATGAGTGCAGATGACAAGATGGTCAGAAAAGGGGACTTATTAGCAATAGCAAGTCTTTAAGGTATCAAGGTTGACTCATTAGAGGACTTTCCTGGCTGTCAATCAGAGCATTAAAGAGAGTGACTGGAAGATCTGTGAAGTGGTAGCTGGAGTCTAGGCCCAGGGCTGTGGCAATGAGGATAGGCTGATGTGGGCAGATGGGAAATCTGCCTGAATCTGTTAGGGTTTTCAGGTCCCGTCAGCTCCAAGACCTTCCTAAGAAAAGGGTAGGAAGACTGGGGAACAGGACATTCCACTCATACTGGCAGAAAGGTTGCAACACCCCTCTAGGGTTCCCTTTGAAGAGTTGTGCTCTCTTCCTATTTTCCTGTCCTCCCTACTCCACCCCATATATATTAGAATAAGATTGGATTTTTCAGCTTGGGTTACTAAGCTTTCAGATCTCCAAGCTGTGGCCATTAATCACTTGTCACAGGATGTCGTAAACAAGGGGTTTTAAAAATCATGTTTGCGGTTTAGGTTGATAATACGTGGCAGTGAAGCATGGAGAGTTATACATAATGCATGCATTTTAATAGGTCACACACTACAACCCTCTTTAGGTGGAAAGATTCATTTTAATGTTCAAAATAAGTATCAGAGACAGTTTGCCAACAAAACTGATCTTCCTCTCTTCCCATTAACTTAATCTTTATACCCCAGTCAAATGACAAGGGGTAGGGGCAGGGAGCTGTGGGCTGGAGGCAGAGGGAAGGGTCAGTATTGCAAGGGAGAGCCAATTGACTATGGACCTATGGGGCAACCACCCGCTCCGGCTTGCTCAGGACATCCTTTCTTCATGTCTGGTGACAGGAAGGCATTACCCTGAGGCTGGATTGTGTCAATAGTTCATTCTTTAGTACTAATAAAAACCTCAAGATAGGAAAATGCCCTGGTTGGTATGATAAATGATGTACTCTAAATATGTCCTCTTCAGGTGGGAAACTGAGGCCTAGATAGCTGAGGAGGATTGCCTGGGGTCACAGAGCATCATGGAGCCCCTCTGCTCCCCATGTTCCTACTCTCCACCCAAGTGATTTCACTGGGGTGCATTCAAACAGTATTGCACCCCTCTTCACCTCAGTTTGTCTCGCTTCTGCCTACCCTTGTGCCCTTGCTTCCTTTGAAAGGCAAATCTGAAAGGCAAACCTTCTTCCTGTGACCAACCCACCACCCAGCCCAGTCATGGCACGCCTGCATACCCCCCTTAGAAATTCTAATCACCTATGAAATGTCACCACAGAAGTAGGCAACACATATGGCCAGTAATTCATTTATGGTCACTAATACAGTATTGGAGTAAGCCTCAACTTCTGCCCTCTTGAGGTTTCCTGAAGGTAAAACAGGACATAAAGCTCTTGCCTTTTACTGACTGATTCATTTTACTCATTTTTTTAATGCTCTGTGCAATTGCTGCGGGTGGTAGAGGAATTCGTAAAGGTAGCCTGGAAAATGGGCAGACCGAAGCAGCATGTGAGATTTGCTGAACAAGCAGTACCAGGTGCTGTGGAATTGATCTCACGGCAACTCCATGAGTGTCAGAGCATGAGTACTGAGTGTAGGCTTTTTAGTGGTGGATACTTTTCAAAAGTAAGTTCCCAGATCTTCTTGCAAGTTATGTTTGGGTGGACTAGAAGCTGCCACTCAAACTATTAATCATTTGCACAATCCAGAGACTGCGGACATTGCCATTGCTTCACCCAATTGCCAGGATTCTGGACTGAAACTTGCAATAGCCCTGCCCTTAGGGAGCACTGGCTATACAGGGATTAGGCTTTGAACTGCAATCTCTCAATTCACCAGCTGCTCTGCCAGAGAAAGATAAAGACTCTGCACCCTAAAGAGTTAAGTCCCAGTACCTCACAGGGATAGCTCTACCCTCTCCCACAGGGTTGTTCTTAGTCGGCATTAACTTGATGTCAGTGACTGGAAGGGATCCCAAGGGAAGGAGGGGCCCTGATGGACCAGCCTCAGAATAGACTCACTGCCATCAAGCTGTCTGCTTCATCGTACCCCTATAGGATAGGGCAGGACTGTGTCTGTGGGTTTCTGAAATTGTAACTCTTTACAGGAGTGGAAGACCTCCTCTTTCTCCAGGGGAGCAGTGCAGCAGTGGCTGATGTTTTCGAACTGCTGACCTTGTGCTTAGCAGCCCAATCCACAAGCACTATAGCACCAGAGTAGAAGCGGGTACTAACACAAAGCAATCTATACAGAATGCGAACTCACCCAAGGTCTTGGTCACATCTATTGATGTTTGAAAAGCACATGCTCTTTGACACAGTCTTTCCATGTTATGTTCTAAAATTGTGTTTGCAAAAGTTCTGAAAGATACAGACATGAACCCAAATGGTTACAGAACTGCATGTGACAGCAAATAGATGCCACCACAAAGACCGCCAGAAGAGGGCAGAGTATATAAAATGGGATGTTTCCATGCCAAACAATTAGATACAGTTTCGATATTAGGGACTGAGACATTCATTTTCAGTGGAAAAAAAAAAAAAGGAGCAGAGCAAGGTTTACACGAACATTTATATGTATGAAAAAGGAGGCCAGGTACAGACCCTAGCAGGGCCTTGCTGAGTGAGTCTCTTAGCTACGTGAATTTGGAAAAGTCACCAACCTCTCTGGACTTAGTTACCTAGAGTATAGAATGGGGCTGGTAGCAGCATCTAATCAGGGGGTTGTTGTGAGTTTTTGACGTGGTCATATCACAAAACACAAAGAAGCTCAGGTGCAGAGTAAGCCTTCAGCAAATATTGACACACAGACTGCAACAGTGAGCTCGACCGTGTGAGCAAGTGTGAGGGTGCGGCAGGAGCGCAGTGTTGCGTTCTGTGATACACAGGGGGCTGTGAGTCCAAACTGGCTCGGCAGCACCTGACAACTCAAACAACAACAGCAGCAACAGCAATGGCCAGTTACCAGCACCCTCGGGTCTATTCCAGCTCACATGTGCTTCAGAATAGAATATGTTCCATAAAATTTTCAAAGACGGAGTTATAAAAATGAGACCACCAGACCTTTCTTCTATGGCACCTTGGGATGGGCTCCAAGAAATTTTATTTCTGAATATCCAACTCCTACCAAACCTGGTGGACAGAGACGTGTTTCCTAGGGTTTCTAAGCTTATCATTTTTCACAGAAGTAGATTGTTGCATCACACCTTTCTTCCAAAGAGTGACTGGTGAATTTGAATTGTTCATGTTGACAGCTGAGTGCTTTAATCATTATGCTGTCAGGTCTCCTCATTATTTCTGAAGAGATCTAGATAAAATTTTGTTTGGAAACAACTCCCAGCATGCAGGCCTAGCACCACCCCGCTCCTGCCATGCTCACACATGGACTCCAAACACATAGGTGCAGCTGTCCCCCACTGCCCAGGCGATGGCCGGAGTCTCTGACCACATCACACAGGGACACCCAGCATGCAGGCCTGGGGAAGAGGTTCACATTTCTAGAGGCAGCTTTGAGGGCAGATTGCCCAGCTGATCCAGTGAACAGTCAGCTCCCGGTGGCAGTTGGCTTCTTTCTGAGAGCAGCAAGGCATCCATACAATGGTTCCCATCAAGGAAATTGCAGGGTGTGGGGATTCTCAGACAGCCCAACCTACTCTGGCCACAGCAGGTGCTGAAGCAAAGAACACCGGAGAAACTATTAGTGAGGCTACCCTTCGTATTCACATGACTTGTGTGGGAGGTGAGAAATTTTTGCCTTTGTTGGGTTAGGTTCTGAGAGAATTAACCACAGGGGCAATATTGAAGATGAAACCTAAAATAATGGCCAGCTAGAGAAGAGAACCAGAGATGGGTGCACATGGCATATGCACATGTCCTGATGCACATGTCCATATGCACAAGGAACCAGGAGCGTTCAAGTCTGGAGTTGCTGGGAGAGGCTAGGGTTAGGGTTAAGGTTAGGGTTAGGGTTAGGAGTTAGAGGGTTGAAGTTAGAGGGATGAGGGTCTTTTAAAATGCCTGTGGAAGAGAGCCTAGAGCTTATGTACTCATGCCTATTCCCGCATGATGGATTACAGACTGGCATTAAAAAAAATCACTTTATTGAAGGCTTGTATAACTCTTATCACTATCCATACATACAGCCATTGTGTCAAGCATATTCATACATTTGTTGCCATCATTATTCTCAAAATATTTTTTTCTACTTGAGCCCTTGGTATCAATTCCTCATTTTCCCTCCCTTCCAGCTCCCTCCCTCATGAAATTATTTTGTCATGTCTTATACTGTCCAACGTTCCCCTTCACCCATTTTTCTGTAGTCTGTCCCCCAGGAAGGGGGATCCTTGTGTAGATCCTTGTCATTGGTTTCTCCTTTCTAACCCACCTTTTCTCCACCCTCCCAGTATCACCACTCTCACCACTGGTCTTGAAGAGATCATCTGTCCTGGATTCCCTTTGTTTCCAGTTCCTATCTGTACCAGTGTATATTCTCTGGTCTAGTCAGATTTGTAATGTAGAATTGGGATCATGATTGTAGTAGAGGGCAGGGGGTGTTTAGAGAGAAATCATTAAAGAACTACAGGAAAGTTGTATGATTCATCACTGCTACACTGCACCCTGACTTGCTCGTCTCCTCCCTGTGACCCTTCTGTAAGGGGATGTCCAGTTGCCTACAGATGGGCTTTGGGTCCCCACTCCATACTTCTTAATCAGAATGATATTATTTTTTCTTTTTTTTTCTACCTGATTTCATCAACATCGCATGGTAACACAGGCCGTGGTGCTTCATCCATGTGGACTTTGTTGCTTCTCAGCTAGATGACTGCCTGTTTATCTTCAAGGCTTTAAGACCTCAAACAATATATCTTTTGATAGCTGGGCACCATCAGCTTTCTTTACCAAATTTGCTCCCCCACCCCTGTTTTGTCTTCAGCAATCATATTGGGAAGATTAGCACCATGGAAAACGGACATCTTTTTAAAATGGATATAGAGGCACAGAAAAATGTTTACTTGTGTTTTATTGACTCTGCAAAAGAATTCAACTGTGGGGATCATAATAGACTGTGGGTAGTCTTAAGAAGAATGAGAATTCCAGACACTTCATTGTGCGTCTACAAACCTGTATATGTATTAATAGGCAGTTATTTGAAAAGAATAAGGGGATGCTACATGGTTTAAACTCAGGAAAGGTGTGCGTCAGAATGATATCTACTCACCAGACTTGTTCTGTCTTCAAGCTGAATAAATACAAAAGCTAGGGCTGAGCCCCGGTGGCGTAAGTGGTTGAGTGCAGGACTGTGGCCCGTGGGCTTGGCATTTCAAATCCAGCGGCGTCTCTCAGGAGCAGCGTTGGGTAGCTCCCATGATCACCAGAGGGCAGTGATGCCCCCCCAAAATAAAAATAAAATAGAAAAGCTGTACTGTATGAAGAAGATGTAGCATCAGGAACAGAGGAAGGCTTATTAACAACTTATGATATGCAAATGACACACTTTGTTTGCTGAAAGTGAGGAGGACTTTAAAGCATTTTGGGATGAAGATCAAGGATCGTGGCTTCACTGTAAAGAAGGCTGATATCCTCACAACTGAATAAACAGGGAACATCATGAAAAATGGAGTAAAGATTGAAGTTGACTAGGCTTTTGTCTCCCTTGGAGCCACTATCAATGCTCATGGAAGCAGTGGTCAGGATCTCAATAGACACATTGACTTGGATATCTATTGCAATAGGTCTCCTTAACATACCGAAGAACCAGTTGTCACTCTGAAGACTAAGGTGTGACTGGTTCAAGCCGTAGTACTTTCAATTGCCTATGCCTGTGAAAGTTGGACATTAAATAAGGAAGACAGAAAAAAATGGTGCATTTGAATTATGATGTTGGTGAAGCATGTTGGAAGCACCAGGGAGTGTCAAAAGGATCAACAAGTCTATCTTGGACAAAATATAGATAAAATGCTCCTTAGAAGGGAGGATGGTGAGATATTGTCTCACATACTTTTAACACGTAAGGAGAAAGCAGCACCTGGAAATGGATATCATGCCTGATAAAGTTTAAAGACACTGAAAAAGCAGACTCTCAGGGAGAGGGATTGACACAGTGGTAATAATGAGCCCAGGACGTGGGAGAGCATTCTGTTGTCCATAAGGTTGCTATGAATTAGAACTAGCTCAACAGCATCTGACAAAAACAAGGGACACAAAGTGTGCTAATTTCTTATATAAGAAAACCAAGGCCCCAAAGTGAAGGAGCATGCTTAAGGTCAGACATTAAGTTAGGATTTCTTGGTTCCTGGTGTCATCTTCTTTTGTATGAAGTACTGATTTATCAGTCTCACCTCATATTATCTCAGTTTAAGGTTATGGAGACCTACAGGGATGGTTCTTGTTAGTTTCTTTATATTCTGACCTGGTCACTTATTCTTGGCAGGAAGAAACCATGATTGCATTGTAGACACATGTATGTCCCAGCATTCAGTGTTTGGAGCACAGTAAGCACACAGTGGGTGCTTCTTGAGTGTAGGAATGAATGATGTTACAGAACAATCAGAATAGGAGTGCAATTCTCATGTCCCTCATAGTGGTCTCTATTCACTGCAGCAGGATAAGTGGGAGCTAAGATTGAAGTCATGGGCCTTTTGAAAGTAAGACCTGAGCTTGGTAGTCTGTATTACTTTTGTTAAATAAATGAATACATGTATCCAGAAGCAGAGAGGAGTGAGAGCTTGGAGAAGGCTGCACAGCTGACAGGGCCATTCCAGAGCAGGAGCTTAGAGAGTGACAATCGAAGAAAAGAGGCAGCTGGCTGTCGTTGTTGGCTGCCAGGCCAGATTGCTTCTATGGGTCCCCTCACTCCCCAGACCAAGTGTTGCAGGTTATGGTGAATAAAGAGGGTCTCAAGATAAATGGAGCCTTCCAATGAGCAGTTCTGCAGGGATGGGGATAGGCATCTTTTGAAGCTATCACCTGGGTGGGTTACTCTATTCGTCACTCGCCATGGTCAGGAATGGCACTGAAGATGTTCGCAATCAGTCCATGGTCCACACTATCATGGTCACACCTTTCCTATGAGTTCAAGGGTCATAATAGGACTTCAAGGGACCACTGCCTCTTTCGCCTCAAGTGAGAGGCCCTAACCAGGTTTGAATCTTAACCCTCGATGTACCCTTGGGCCAGTCTCTTCTCTTCTCTTTGACTCAGTTTCTGCTTCTATAAGGAGACCTGATATGGCAGTGGTTATACATTGGGCTGCTAACCATGAGGGTAGCAGTGTGAAATTATCAGCTCCATTGGGCAAAGATAAACTTTCTACGTCTGCTATAGAGTTAATCTCTGCTACCCATAGGGCCAGTTCTACCCTGTCCTATAGGGTCCCTCTAGGTTGGACTCCACTCCATGGAATGAATTTGGTTTGGGATTAGCTCTTTTTAGTGCTTGCTGGGAGGTGGAGCAGTGTGATGGCAAAGAGAACAAGAGACAAAACTTGGGCTCCTGCATGCCAATCCTGCCCCAGTATGTCCAGCTATGTAAACTGGGGCAAGTCACTGCCCTCTGTGAACCTCTGGTCCCTCACCTGAGAGATGGGTGAGTAACATGTTTGAAGTTACCTGGTAGAGTTCCTGAAATGGTAGAAGCGTTCCCAGCATATGGCTATTATTTTGACCCCCCTTTGTCATGTCCGAGCATTGTATCACAGCGTTTTGTGGGGGTGGCACATGCTGTGGCCAAGCCTTTGCACATGCTATTGCCTGAAATGCTCTCTCCTTCCTCTGCTTTGTAGACCAATGCACTTGCCTTTCTGAGGCAGTTCCTCTGCTCTGCCCTGCCCTTTTAATGCAATGGCCTTCCAGTTGGTCCCTAAGGTTTCTTGCCCTACTTTTCTTAGTCTCTTGAGGTGTTGCCTTGCCTTCTCTGTCTGCGTCTTGCACACACGGAGACTGTTCTCCTATTTTCAGTTCCCCTGTGAACATTGTATGTCTAGGTCAAGCTCTTTACCTCCTGTGTCCCATGAGGCCAATATCTCTATTTTTTGGGGGGTGGGGTGGGGTGGAATCACTGCCCTCTGGTGGTGGGAGTAGGAGGCCCAGCTACCTCTATTTTTAAGAGATGAAGAATAAAGAATAAGAGATGTGAAATGCCTCGGCTCTATTTTTCAGCTCTGCTACTTCCTCGTTCTGTAAACTTGGTGTCTCTAACCCTCATTAATGTTGGCATGGAAGATGGGGGCAGTGTGGTCATAAAGAGAACTAGAAGCCAAGCTTGACCTTCTGAATTCGAATCCTGCTCTACCCCAACCAGCTGTGTAATCTGAGGGCAAGTAACTGCTTTCTGTGAGCGTCAGTGTCCTCTTTGGTGCAACAGAAACGCCGATAGCACCTGTAGAAACTACAAGAGGGTTGTAGTTTCTGCCTGAAGGGGTTAGAACAGTGTCTCATTTCTCCTGACTGTCATGTGTTAGCTGTTGTTATTGTTATTGGTGTTGCTGTGGTTCTTACATGTCCCAAGATAAGATCATAACAATCAAGGATGTGGTGGTGTCATGGTGGATTTGGGTCTACCAGAAACTTAAGTCTTTCTGGTTTGCCATCAAATCTCCCTCCCCCTTCTAAAGTTACTTGGAGGCTGGTGTTTTGGAAAGAACCTAAATCAGCTGGAATTTCCCAAGAGGGCACAATCCTGGGTGGGAAGAGGCAGTGCCTTTGTACCGGTCATGCGGAGGAGAGGAGCAAATGGGCGATATTGGAACAACAAATTTTCTTGTTTCCCATGAGAGATCTTAATATTACAACTGTTGTGTCTGTTCTGACTCCCCGCCATCTCACTCTACAAATATGCTCCCACTCTCAGGGAATGGCACGCACCCAGCAGGCTCCCTGGAGTTTCCATTTCTCCCTGGAGGAGATTGCTCTGGGAGGGCTTCTGTGAGTGTTGTGGCAAAGGAGCAGTAGCCTCAGTTTTACCAAAAGCCCAATATCCCTTTTTCTGCATTGGAATGTCAGACCTAGGAAAGCACAGCTCCGACTCAGAGCTCAGAATTGTAGAAGGGAGCCACTGGTGTTGGAGCCTTCGTCAGAACCCTACTTGTTGTGTGACCATGGGTGTAACATTCCATTCTCTGAACCTCCCTGAAGTTCTCTGGGTAATGAAGGTTTTGGTCTCTAGTTCCAAGTAATAGTGAATTCTTCTACTCTTCAGCTGGGAAAGAGAAATGAGTTTTTCATGTAAGCTGTGTTTTTTTGGGGGGGGGGCGAGGGGGAAGGGGTGTTGTTTTAGTGTTGGTATTGGTGGTGGGAGTGTATTTGTGTGTGTAGGGGGGAGGGCATGGGAGCACTCAAGATTATTCAGATGAGTGTTTGCCTTAAATATCACTCTTTCTGCTTCATTCTAGAAGACCTCCTTAAAGGCAGGTCATCTTCTTCAGGACACATCTCTGACCACCCTACAAGATTTTATCAGAGTCCTTCTCACCATAGTCATAGCCCTGGGCTTCCTTCTGTTGGGATATCCATTTATCTGTCCTCAGACTGGAAGCATCTTATATGTGGGGGTCAGGTCCCTTGAATTTTAGAATATCCACTCCTAGCACAGTGCCTGGTTCAGGAGTCACTGTACCTACCAGCACTTGAGTCTGATAGAGTCACCTCCTTCTGCAGTACCTACTCACAGGAGAACTTAATATTAATTGATCTGCCTTATGCTCAAACAACCGAACTCCAGAACTAAAAATACACAGAGCAATTCCTTGAGGACTAGGCTAGTGGAAAGGGACTCTAATGGTGCAAATAGTTAAGCATATAGCTGCTACCTGAAATATCAGCAGCTATAATCAGCACTGTGTGTTTTTTTCCTCCAAGAGTAAAAGACAGGTGGATTGGCTCCCATAACAATTATACAAGAAAATCCTGTAGGGCAGTTCTACTCTGTTATTTGGAGCCCCTAAAGTTTGGAATAACCTCCATGACATCTGAAGACAACAACCAAACCAAACCATTGCCATTGAGTTGATTCTGAGTCATAATTACCCAATGATAAGGTTTCTGAGGCTGTGCATCTTTACTGAGGCAGGTAACCTCATCTTTCTCCTAAGGCATGTGTGATAGTTTGGGGAGACTAGAGAAACAAAATCATAGACATGCATATGGATAGAAGGAAAAGGTTTGTATAGCAGAGACTTGTATACAAGAGGAATGTTTATATACAAGGGACATTGAGAAAGCTTCCCAACACAGTCCAGCCAAAAGTCATGTCTGATATTAGCCCATATGCCTGATATCAGTCTATAAAGTCTCCTTCCAACTCACAAAGTCACAGGTCACTGGGTGCAAAATTCTGGTGCTGGCAGGACTCTCCCCATGGCTCCTTGCTTCAAGGGCTCAGGGTCCATCAACAGCATCCAGTGGTGGTAAAGGCAACTCAGTACTGGCAGGGATCCCCACGTGGCTTCTCCAACTTCAGAAGTCTGGTTCCATCAGGGTAAAGCCGTGTCGCTTCTCCTCCAGCTCCTGGGACACTGCCATCTTATCTTGTCTATAGTTCCTTGTCTCTGAGACTAACTCCCAACAACTGGGGAGATAGTGTCTCATCTCCATAAGGGAAATATCATGAGATTTCCCAGAAGCCTCAGGAGAAAGCCATGTCCACATGGAGGCCTCATTGGCTGCTCAATGGTTATTTCCAGATTAATAGGCTAGACTCCACTCCTACATCTCAATCATGAAATTAACTTAAGCACATGAATGCCACAGCATGGGTGTTGGGCTTAAACAGCTGTCCTTGCCATTAGCAGCTCAATGCTTACGCAACTGAATCACCAGGTTTCCTCAATGGCAACAATGGGGAAGTGGGAATTTCTAATTCCAGGATATGTGAGTCACCCCTTGCCTCCAAGTCCTGAAGAATATTTGAATGACTGAGCTTAGCTTGTGCATCCTGTCATTTCTTGTGTTGCTTGTGCATCCTGTCATTTCTCCGTTGAAACTTCCTCATCTACAGGGGCTCTCATGACTCAGCTCTTCCATTGGTCCAGGGCAGCTGTCTGGGCCCCTCCAATCTTCTCTTTTATTTCTGGTCTCTCTGAGCATCTGGCCTTAGTCCACATGCTCAACAACTCACAGAAGCATTTCAGTATCTAGTTAAATTAAGCAACTAGCAGATCTGCTTGAGCCACAGGCAAGAGTCTTGAACAGCCTTACCAACAGAGAGAGAGACCATTGTTATTTTGATTATTCTGGATTGAACTCGACACTTTGGCCAGTTGACCACCCTATAAACACGACCTGAATTTGTTCTGGATGCAATGTCTTACCGGTTCCATGACAGAAATATCTTTCCTGGCTTTTAAAATATTGTCATGGGTCTTTTCTCTCATTTGTATTATTTGTCTTTTTGTCTTTACACTATTATGATTTTATCATTACCACTTTAAAGATATTTTAGTCTTTATTGTTTTCTGGTGGGTCTCCAAGCTGTGAAGCATAGGAGAAGTGGATGCATAATGCTAATAACTGATACAGAGAATATAGAGAATATGGGGATTGGGGTAGATTTGGGGAGAAAACAATGAAGGCAAGTGGGAGGAAGGGATCATTATAATGGATTATGATTGCATAGCTCATTTTAAAGGTGACTTAACCATGGGGGATGCTCTAAAATTGGTATGGTAATGATTGTACAATTCTCTGTATTATGATTGAACTATTTAGTTGTCTGATATGTGAACTATGTGGCAATTAAACTGTGGTGGGGTGGGGAGAAGCTTGGCACCAAAACAGAGAGCTGCTCTCAACACTCTAGTCACTTCAACTCTTTTCATGGAAGAAATATCCCAATTGGAAGACCTTCTGCGAGCTTTGTGTGTTCAAAGTCACCAGTGAAGAGCTTTCAAAAGGGGAAGTCAGTTCCAGGGCAGAGGTGACATTGGAAGAGACTTTCTTCATCATTCACTGCTCTGGGACCCATTGCACTGCTCTTTTCCTTCCATAAATTCCACCTTGAGGGCCAGCGGTGGACCAGGTTCTGCAGCCCCTTATCTCACCCTGGCTCTGGTTTCTCTGGCATTGCCCCACTCCATGGAACCATCCTTTTAACTACTCTGTCCAGAGCACACACTTCTATCTCTGAGTTTTTGTTGTACCCTTCCCTCTTCTCTTCCTGCCCAAGTGCTGGTCCTTAAGCATTTTCAGAGGTGTTTCCCCTGTTGTTCTAAATCAGTGTGTTCCCCCAACTCAAAACCTTTACCACCATCTCTAGGGCCTGGAGCTCAGGATATAAAAAGTTTTAGAATGAGAGAGATGTGGGTTTAAAGCTTTAGCTATCACATTTTGGAACTTGGATAACTCATTTCCTCCCACTGAGCTGCAGTTTCCCCACCCAGAGTGTGGATATAAAAGCAGCACCTCAGAAAGTAGCTTTAAAGAACAGTGAATTCATGCCATGACAGGTTTAGTAGGATCAGGGCCTTAGACATCATTGTCACAAATTGTGTATGACAGAAATTGTGAGGAAGACTTAGAAATGTGTACAGCAATTTGACACTTCCATAGCATTTTAAATTATTTGACAAATTATCTATAACAAAGTGGAAAAACAATGACTGGAAATGAAAATCAAAACAAAACAAAAGTGGTATTTCCACAGAGATAGAAGCCTTATCTGAGCATGGAAAGAAGTGCCATGAAATGGTGGCTTTTTCAATTTTCCTTCTTTTTTTTCTTGTGTTCCTTTATTACGAGTTAACTTTCTACTATGGGTGCTCAGAGGGAGCTCTGGTGGAACAGAGGACTAGACATTGACTTGCTCTGCCACCAGCTGCTCTAAGGGAGAAATATGAGTCTGTTTGCTCCAGTAAAAATTTACAGTTCTCACAGACTCTAGGGAGCTGGTCTACTCTTTCCACAGATTTGAATCCTTGGAGTTGGAATAGACTCAATGATGGCGGGTGTGGGTATTAAGAAGACACTCTACATGGGGCAAATGGACAGTGTGCTCAGCTGTAAAATGAAGCTTTGGAAGAAAGATCTGGCTATATACTTCAGAAAAATCAGTCATTGCAAATGTGATTGATCTGACATGCCTGGAGGTCACCATGAATTTTAATGGACTGTAAAGCAAGTCAGTGGTTACATGTCACAGGAGCAAAAGTTGGTTGCTGAATGTAACGTCCCTTTTTTTAGTCTAATTGGGGTGGGGAAGACAAGTGGGTGTGTGTGCTCCCTGCATTTATTCAGAAGATGAACAGAAGCAAATTGGCTCAACAATGTGCAGGTAATTTGACCCATGTTATATTTGGAAGTTGGAAGTACACCCTGTACCCCTCAAGTACTCTTGTCTGACTCTCCTGATTTAGTGGGCAAACTTGAGCAGGGTTGAATTTATTTCTCTTCTTCAACATCCAAAGATTCAGAGCTAGAAGTTTGCTGCCCCAGCACATATTTAATTTTTTTAATTATAGAAACTGAGAAAATGACAAATAGTTGCTGGAAGATGTAAGACAGGTTGCATTTTGTTTTGCAACTTCACGCTTAAACATAATGTTTAGGAGATTATGAGTGGGTGAATAACTATTTTTTCACCACTTCTCTTTCAAAGTCAGAAGCTACAGTAATTATGATATGTATAGTAAAACACAGCACCCACTGTCAAAACCAGGCAAGAAAATAAAACACTGACCACAAAACCCATTGTCTCTTTTGAGCAGAAAATTCCACTGTCAGGTCTTGGAGAAGACTGGGCTAGGCCAGACTGATGAAAGTTTCCAAAAATAAACAAGGTCTCCAGCAGTTATGAGGATGCAGTCAAATTCACCACTTACTGCTTTTCTTGAGGCAGATTGTTATGGGTGAAAATCATCTCTGAGGAGGCTCTGCTGTGCCATCCTAGTGGATGGAAATTGGGTAAGTGGACTAATTTGTGTGTCTTCCTTATTAGGAACTTTGGATGTCTTGGGAAAGGTTAGTTTTCTCAGAGTTGATTTTTGTGGGGAAGCCCAAGAGACTGAAAGCAGCCTTGGCTTCTAGGGTATTTATATGCACTTTCATCTCTGCCTCTGTGGAAAGGGTGACAATAATATGAATCTCTACCTAATGATACATATTAGGCTGCTAACTTCAAGGTTGGTGATTCCATCCCACCAGGTTCTTTGGGGGAGATAGCTTAGACTGTCAGATCCCATAAAGATTTACAGTTTTGGAAACTGAAGTCACCATGCATTGGAATCAACTCAGTGACAGCGAGTTTATATCAATCCTAGAGCAGGAATATAGATTCCCTGAACTCACTTACTGAATCTGATCTCTTCTTTGGGGCCCAGGGATCTGTTTTATTTATTTTTTTCCTTTTTATCTTATTTGTAAATTTATTTTTTCAAACAATCTTTATTTGTGAATTAGGCACAGGTTTTACATTTCAGATAATTTTTGTATTCAGCAGCTTAAAATATTTATCAAATCCCCCAATTTCTTGTCTCCTTCTTTTGATTGTATTTTTCCTTCGTGAATTACTATCCTCCCCTTCACCCAAGTTAATGTCTGTCAGTTCTGTAACCTACTGCTTCATAGACTCTGCTTTTATGATTCTTGCAGGTAATTCTTAGGAAAGTTCTAGCTGGAAAAGTTTCAACTTCTTGGAAGGAGAATTGGGAGCTTTTGAAGTCTGAGGTGAACTTCTGAAAGAGTTCATGTCTTATCAAAATGGGGGGCTGGTCCTGGAAGCTTGTACATCCAATGTACACTGACAACCCAGGTTGTTATTGTTGTTAGGTTCCCTCAAGTCAGTTCCTATCCAAAAGCAACCTCATTTACAACAGAGACACTGTTCTGTCCAGCGTCATCTTCACAATTGTTCCAATGCTTAAATCCATTGTGCAACTACCTTGTCAACCCATCCCCTTGAGGACAATTCTCTTTTTCACTGCCTCTGTCCTTTATCAAGCATCATGTCCTGGAACAGATCTCTCCTGACAACATGGCCAAAATATGGAAGATGAAGTCTCACCATGCTTGCCTCTAATGAGCACTTTGACCATACTTCTTCCAGAAAAGATTGGTTTGGCATTTTAATAGTCCATGGTATTTTAAATATCCTTTTCCAGCACAATAATTCAAATTTCATCAACTCTTCTATTATGCTCCTTACTCAATTCCCAACTTGCATATGCATAAAAGGCAATTGAAAATACCATTTGACTTTATCATTTCTTGCATTTGCTTTAGCTAATCGATGGTTAAGAGCAAATTTCAGAGTCTCTTCTGACACCAATGTTGATCTTTTCCTTTTCTGGCTTTTAAATAACATTTAGTACCTTTATGAGTGATATTCTGGATGTACTCCCATATTTCATCAGGTCTGCTGTTATTAGCATACAATGTGTCAAATATGTTCTTGAGATTTTTTCAAAATTCAAGTGTGCTAGACTCATGGTTACATTTTGTCTCTTGTAGGCTCATTTTAATTTTATTCAGCTTTATCCTGAACTTCCATATGAAAAAATGATGGCCTTTTCCACAGTCTGCTCCTAACCTGATTTTAGCTGCTGGTAATGTGCTTTCCCTGCAGCTCTTCCTATAGATATATCCAACTTCTTTTTCTGTGTATTCTATCTGGAGAAGTCTATATGTATAATTGCCTTTTGTGTTGTTGATAAAAAGGTATTTGCTATAAACAGTTGTAGGTTTTGCAAAATTCTGTCCTGCAATCTCCAGCTTCAATTCAACCATCAGTTTCCAAATTTTGCATTGCAATCACAATAACTATCAATGCATCTTGATTACATGCTTGATCAATTTGGGCCTGAAGTTGGTAGAATTCTTCAATTTCTTCCTCACTAGCTTTTGCATTTGTTGTATAAATCTGAATAATAATTATTTTGATTGGATTTCCTTGAAGGTGAATAGATATATTGCCACAAATGACATTGTATTTCATGATTCATTTTGCAATGTTCTTTTTGACAATGAATCCCATACCATTCCTCTTGTTTGTGGCATTTCCATTATAGAGAATTATGTATTTTTTTGATCCAAAGTTGTCAATACCAGTTTATTCCAGCTCATTCATGTTCACTATATTGATCTTTATCCATTCCATTTCATTTTTAATGACTTCCAATTTCTCTAGACTCATACTTCGCACATTGCAAATTGTATTTATTAGCAGATTTTACATCTGTTTCTCTCTACCCTGAATGATGCCTCATCAACAAATGAAGCTGCTAAGGTGTAAGTCCCATCAACCTTACTGGACTCATGTCAGCCTTGTGACTCCACCCTGAGAAGTCAGCTCCTCTTCAGCCACATCTCAGGAGCCTTCTGAATGGAGGAACCCATCCTCTGGCACCTTCTTCAACAATATTATGCTTTCATTCATTGGTCTTTCTGTATCTGATGCTTTAAAACCATGCATAAGGCTTTCAGCATCTCCTTCTATTGAAGTGGGGAGCTGAGTCTGTGTCTTTATTGCCTGTTCTTAGTCCGGAAGCTCCACTGAAACCTGTTCAATTTGTTTGACACTGAGGCATTTGAAATATCAAAGATATAACTTCCAACTTCACAGCAGCACACAAGTCACCACAGTATGTCAAACTAACAGACAAGTCATATTAAATTCTGACAAAAACAGCAGGCCTAGTCTTAGATATCACAATTTAAGGTTGATAGACTATATCAACTTGAGACAGTGAGTATGATGACAAATCTGAAACATATTTCTTGCTCTTTTTAATGCAGATTTTCCCAGTGAATGTAGGCTGATTTTTAAGGTCCTCCCTGCATACCCTACTGTCGCTCTGTCCTGTGAGTGATCGGTAATGGGCAAGCACTGATGCACAGACACAAGCTGTCCCCCAGTTTTGGTGGATAAATGAATAAAACAGACATTTACAAAGCTTTAGAACTCAGACCTGTGGATAGCAAGTAGATGCTCTACTCAGGCAGCCTTTGTCAAGGAAAAAGAAGCACATGAGGGAGTAAGTCTTCAATCACTGAAGACATGCAAGCACAAGTGGCAGGAGGGTGATCAGTCACAATCCAGGGAATTTCACCATTGGAAAGTACCTTATTAACTGGGTTGTTCTCGTAGTTACATAGTTTCTTGTTAAATTGAGGGTATTAACAATGAAAGGGCAAAAAAAAAAATGAATGAAAGGGTGGAGTCTAACCTGCCAATCAGACCCCAGTCTGATGATGCCTTCTTTTGGACATGACCTTGTCAGAGGATTCTGGGATCTTCCCCTCTCTGCCTTAGTCTTCCTGTTGACAAGCCTCATGGGGACTTGCTGATCCCTGGGAGAACTTCTCTCTCTCTGCTTGACCTTCTTTTTGAAGAGCCACACTTGGAGAACTGCAATAGCCATCTAAGAACTGAGCAAGTTATGTGTCAGAAACATGCACCAACCCTGTGATGCTTCTACTGTCATAGGATCCTCAAGAATTTTCACCCACTGTCCTGTGATCTTCCTACATTCTGCTTCATTGCATGTAGATGTGTGAGTCTGAAAAGAGATTTATGAGCTAGTATTGGATTTATGGGCTAATATCAGACTTATGGACTTGATCTGGACTGAGTTGGGATGTCTTCTTAGTATATAATTACTCAAGAATGTAAAACTTATATATATATAAAGATTTGTTTCTCTACTCAAACCAGCCTAATAGTTGTCTAGAGAAAAAAATCTAGAAACATGTATTTATGTATAAGAAAGAGCTTTACATCAAGAAAAAATTACATATGAAGAAAGAATTCCAGACTAGTCCAATTCAAGTCCATAAATCCCTGTTCAAACCCATGTGTCTGCAGGATGGTGACTCAAAAAAGTTAAGCAGGAAGCAGGAAGAGAACAGGTTGGTAGGTGTAGAATCACATAAATTTTAAGTGTGATGGAAACATGGCAGGGTGCTGACAGATCTCAGATTCTATGTGGTCATCCCTGGAGACAGGCAGGCAGGTAGAGTTTCAGCCAGCAGGAAGGCCAAGGGGGAGGAGAAGAGAGAGAGAGAGAGAGAGAGAGAGAGAGAGAGAGAGAGAGAGAGAGATATTGCTAGTTTCCCAAGTACATGAAGGTCAGTCACATCCTTAAGGGGCATCATCAGACTGTGATCTGATTGATGGGTTTGACTCCCACACTACCACAGATTCAGCCTTGATATTCTGTGAACCTAAGTCTTTTGTTCCAGTGATACAGTTTACCTCCTTGTGCGCTCTGTTCTTCAGTGTTGCCATAATCTCTCAGATGAGGGAAAACCCTCTGGTTTAGCTGCTCTACTTCCTGCTGAGGAATGCCTCCATCTGGGCAGGGATGGGATGAGGGGGTAGGATGGGATTACATTTTGGTGGAAGCAACAGTAATTCACGGTCCTATTTTCAGATGGTTAACTATGATATTACGTTACAAGCAGACTCATGTCCAATAAATATTACTGAAATTAGTCATGTTAGCATTACATTTGGAATCATACTAATCTGTCACTCCTAAATTAGTTTCTTTTAACTGATGTTTGTGAATAAAATAACAGTTTAATAACTATATCTCCAATGCAAGTCATAAACTTGATTAATAGAAAAACACTTAATTTACTGTATTTCACTATACACCAAAGCTGCCAATTATCTTAGTGTAAATTTTACCACTTGGTTTTTTTCTCCTTAAATGGCAGTCTTGGTTCCCTTGTCCCACTCACCTATAGGCCCACGACCACATTTGAGGTTGTAGATTCTGCTTTGTGGTTTTCTTAAAGGAAAGTTGAATTCTTAGAGGTAGACCTAGATCCATGGTGTTAAGTACCTAAGAACCTTGTGAGAATAAAACAGAACTTGGTTTGTTCTGGAATATAAAATATCGAGTTGAATGTCATTGCTATTTAACTCAACCTGGTATAGCCTGGAAGGAGAAAAAGCATAGCATATTTGGACAGGAAGGATCTTGGAGAAAGTAAACATGTAAGGAAGTAAATAAATCATTTATTCAATAATAATTGAGCAGCTCTTTTTTCCACAACTAGGATGGAGGTTACTAGTGGTTCAGTAATAGAATTCTCATCTTCTGGGCTTTATCCCTGGCTAATGAACTTCATGTGGAACTAAAGCTCAACTGTTACTGGAGGCTTGTGTGTTGCTATGACGTTGAACAGGTTTTAATGGAGCTTCCAGACTAATATGGACTCAGAATACACACCTGGTGATCTACTTCTAAAAGTCAGTCACAAAAGGCTTATGCATCATATTGTTCTAAACAAATCACAGGGATGCATCAGGACCAGGGAGCATTATATCCATTGTGTATGGAGTCATCATGATATCAAGGGAGGATGTGGTAGTGGTTACCAACCACAACAAGCGCTGTAAAGGTGCAGTGATGAATGAACCACTCGTGGCATGTGCCACTACCAAGTTCATAGTCTGAACGGTGAGTTTTAATGTTGGATAGAATCAGTTTATGGTATAATAAATTAACTGTTCAATTGTTGGGCATTAGTGACTTGAAGTACTGAAGTCCATAGAAAGGCAATAACTCTCTCTGGTTGTGTTGGCAAGAGGGCAAGTACATATAGGGTCTTGAAGTATGAATAGAATTTTTTTTTTTCAGGAAGAGAAGAGAAGGAGAAAGAATAAGTCCATTTTTCAGGCACAAGAGAGCATGGTAATTTCAGTATGTAAGCATTCTGGACTGATAAGAAGAGAAGAGGTAGTAGAAGAAATAGATAAATAAGGTGACTGACTGAAATAGTTGAATACAATCACAACACCGCTTTTAAGATACTAAGGTTCTGTCTGATTTACAATGAACCATCTTTCCCAAGTAAGCAAAGTACTGAAAATAAGTCCAGAAAACTGAAATAGCCCATCTCAAAGATGAGAAGTTCGATTGTATCCAGCCCTTTGAAGATAGGCTTGGAAATTCCTCTTAGCCATTGAAAATCCCGTGTCGTACAGTTCTACTGTGTCACGCATGAACACATGACCTCACCATGAGTCAGAGTCAGTTTGTTACTCACTGGAAGGTCAGGAGAAAGACTGAATGCCAAAAGTTAGGAGGGGAGGGAACCAGAAATTAACTAGCCCTCAGCAGGTGGCACTGTTGTGCGACTTTTGCTTGTAGAACATTTTAGCATGAAAACATATGCACACACACACACTCAGGATCTATTGGCGTTTGAATTTTTTAAAAATAAAAACAACGACTCTTATTTCCCAGGCATCATCAAACAAGGTGCAGTATTTATGTCAGTGTGTGATGAGGATGGATGGATGTGGATATCTCTACGGGAGTCTGTGGTGCTGAAGTGGAGGCGCGTTATGAGCACCTGACAAGGTCATGGGCGTTTGGTTTGTGGTGTGAGAATAATCTAGAATCACGAGTGTGGGTGGGCTTGTGGGTGGCTGTGTGAACATGTGTACTCAGTGTGCACTGGTGTGTTCTAAACTGAGGTGCATCTGCATGGAGCAACGGTATCAGACTTTCGGTCCCTGGAGCTTGGATGCATGCATGCGCACAACAGTGCTTGACAGTGCCGAGTGAGGGACATTTGGCACAGAGGAGAGGGTGGGACGCAATCACAAAATCAGGCTGGTTTGGATAAGTGTGATTTTGATGAGCCTGGCTGATGACGACATAGTGATTATGCACGGACTGTGATCCTGAAGGTCAGTAACCCGAAAGCATCAGCTGCTCCTCGGGAGAAATATGGGGCTTTGCACTGCTGTACAGAGTTACAGGCTTGGAAACACAAAGAGGCGGTCATACCCTGTCTTCTAGAGTCACCCTGAATTGACGTTGGTTCAGCGGCAGATAATTTTGTTTGTATTTTGGTCTCTTAAACTTCCTGAACTTGAGCTTCTTCATCTGGAAAGCAAGCATTGTTTACCTCTCTGGATGCCTATGAGGATTAAGTTAGATCTTCTATGTACAGAACCTAGTGTGCAGGGTTCAAGCTCACTAGGTTCTGAGCCATAATACATGTGTGAGTGGGTCAGCTGGGAGGCATCTGCTGCTGACCGGCTTCCCTGGCTAGGTTGGCCTTGCCGAACCCAAAGAATGTCAGTACTGCTTTCTTGGGGCTTAGAATGCCCAGAGCTGGGGTCTTCTGGGGGCCCAGCATTTGACTAACCTACTTCATATTGACTTCACTGAGTTGAACTATGACTGACAGGGTGGTGACTCATAGATTATAAAATCTGAAAGTGACCTTAGAAAATCATTGGCCCTGCTCTTCACCTAATATAGGAAGAGAGAAGATCCCAGAGTTCCTACTCATACCAAGTCAAACAGGGCTCCTGTTGCACATAACATGGTCTGAGAGGACTGGTTTTGTTTTTATTGTTAAGTTGAATTGAGTAAGTTCGGGCTGACAGTGACCTTGTGATCAACAGAAGGAAACACTGCCCAGTCTTGGACCATTCTCATGATCATTCTTACTTTTGAGTCCATTGTTGTATCACTGTGTCAATCCATTTCATCAAGGGTCATCCTCTAGTTCATGGCCCCTCTACCAAATATGATATCCTGCTCTAGCTACTGGTTTCTCCTGGCAACACGTCCAAAGTACCTGAGATGAAGTCTCACAATTCTTGTCTCGAAGGAGCATTCTGGCTGGACTTCCTCCAATACAGATTAGTTCTTTTGGCAGTCTACAATATGTCCAGCATTCTCCATCACCAATTTTTTTCTCCTCACGGTTTTCCTTAAGTGTGTTTAATAGATGGTTAGCTTCAGGAGGAGCCCTTCAAAGGTTTCCTAATCAAACAGTTTGGGGAAGAGTAGTTTCTCAGGGCTTGTAATGCACATTAACATACAAAAGGACCCTAGAAACTCCATGTCAAAGAAACGGTCTTGTCTTAACAAAGAAACTCCATGTCTTAACCTGATATTGGCCACATTTAATAATGGCACCCCTATCCTTACACACATCTTAATTTGTTTGCAAAACACTTTTTAAAAGTGTTTATTTTTTGAGTAGTCTTAAAGGTGCAGAAAAATATCATAATGAACGTATGAGGGGGCTTCACAAATTTTTGACAAAAATCTGATTATCCTTTAACTCAATTTTTCCATAGACTTTTTGATCACTATCATTATGTGTGGACACTCTTCCCTCTGTTATTATTAACATCTGGCATTTATGTTGTATACTTGCTACAGTTGATGAACCAGTATTTATACATTTTTAATAATTTTTGTTTGTTCACATGTTCATGTTATTATTACTTTTAACTCAAGTAACACACCAGAGTTAAGAGGCTTAGATCTACTGGGATAACTCTGTCATCCCCAATATGTGACTTCTGCTCTGTGTCTCCTACGGCTGCTACGGCTCGTATCATCACATCTGCAACTCAGTCAGGAAACAGAAAAAAGCAAGTGCAGGTTGTTCCCTTTCCTTCCAGATAAGGGCTGAAAGGATTAGGCATCACTTGTGTCCACATCTCATTGTTGAGAATTTATGATTATACTTTGTCACAAGGGAGTCAAGGCAATAGAATCTCCAGCTTAAGTTTTAAGAACTTAGAAACTTATCATCTGGGATATAGGTCACATGTTCCCTGTGAATCAGGTCAATGCATTATTATTAATAAAAGTCTGTACTTCATATTGACATTCACTTTTGTGTTAGACAACCTGTGGGTTTTGGCATAATATATCATGTATGAACCATTGAACCATCATGATTTTACTGACTTACAAATTTAATCATAGAAATTCCCTTTCCACTTTCTCTTGTTGCATAAAACTGCTTTGGTAGGTTCTCAAGAAGTTGAACCCAGGGAGAAAAATCCAAATCTCTACTCTCAGTGTTCCAAGTCTTGGCTTCAAAGACTGAGCTCAGCATCCTTTGCCCATTTTGTCTCCTCCATATTCCTGAGAAGTCCTTCACCAACAGTGGAACACATTCCTCAACATTCTCTGGCCCTCAGGTTAAGACTTGGGGTCAGCTACTCCTGCTTTGGTTGTTTCTCTCAAGCGTCCCTATCATGTACCTTAAGTAACAGCTCCCCCATAAAGAGGATCCGTAGCCTGAGTTTTGCTTGCTATGTATTGTTTTGGGGGTGGCTACAAACAATGCTTGTCTTCTGTTCACTCAGCAGTGTGATAAGGGCCAGTTACCCTCAAAGCAAAGCTGACTCCTGACAATTGCACATTGCTGGAGTAGAATTACACTCTACAGGCTTGCTGTGGCCTGATTGCCAGGTCTTTTTTCTAAGGTGCCTGGGTGGACTAGAACCTTCAACTTTTTTTTTTTTTGCATCACTGTCCTCTGGTGGTCGTGGGAGCTACCCAGCCTTGCTGCTGCTGGATTTGAACCACCAAGCCTGTGGGCCACAGTCCCACTCTCAACACCACCGGCTTTCAGCCCAAACCTTCAACCTTTTGATTAGCAGTTGGGCAAGTTAAAATTTGGTACTGAGGTAGAAGGAGGATATTTTGAGAATGATGATGGCAACAAATGTGCAAATGTGGTCTCCATACAATCGACGTATGTATTGATCGTGATAGGAGTTGTATGAGCCCCCAATAAAATGATTTTTTAAAAAACATAGTGAGGGCTCAAGTAAAAATGTTTTTAGACATGATGGCAACATATATACAAATATGCTTAATACATTTTTTGTATGAAATGTTATAAGAGCTGTAAGAACCTCCAATAAAATGACAAAATTTTTTTCTCCCCTCATAGACTCCTAAAAGCTGTGCATCCCCAACTAAATGGAAGCATTTTGAGGGCAGGGATTGTGCCTGATGCCCTCCATAGGCAGAACACTGATACAGATGTAATCAATTCTTGTGTTTTGATGGTAAAGATGCAGGGCATAGAGGGCTTTAGGTAAGGAAAGCATTTGTGAATCCAGTTGACTTGCTGGAGTTTCATGCTATACTGGAAAGGAACTTATGACCCATTCTTGGTCTTGGCTAGGAATCCCAGTCGTTACCCAGGACAATAGGTCTCATGAGTCCATACATCAACCCTTCTGTCCAGTTTGATTTGAATCTGGAATAAGTTATCCTTTCTTCATTCTTCCTAGGGTTGGAATAATAATTATGGGACTTCTGTTACAGCAAGATGTTAAATTCAAGAATGACTTTACACATGCACTGAAGTTTGGAGCCATCTGACAGCTTGGGTCTCAGGAATGGGTCTTAGAGTTAGGAGTTTTTCTCTGTTGTCCTGAAGGACTTGGGATGACTATGTTTTTTCTGAAGCAGACAACCACCAGGGTCCTTGGGATCACCAGAAGAGGTAGGTAGAAGCGGTAGACACAGGAAATGAGGATAAGAGAGGAGAGAAAAAGCGACATATTCTGCCTAGAGGAAGAGTGTTGTGTCAAATCAACTTTGAATGACTTTCAGACTACTTGGAAGGCCACTCCCTGACTCACATGCTACAGCTATTTTTAACATGGGCATAAGCTGAACATGCTGCAGAGAAATAGCGTGAAGTCTGATACTCAGAACCATGTTTTCAGGAGACACCACTCCTCTAGGCAGGCATCAGTCATGTGTCTAACTTGCATGTTTTATGATTCTTTGAGCAGCCAGCCATAGAGTTCCAGAGACTTCCTGATGCTGACCTCCCACCCTGGGTCTGGATTTGTACACTCTGGTGGGAAAGGCTTCCAATCAAGTTTAGTTTTTCTTCTGTCAACTCTTAGAGGTTTGACCTATGATCAAGAAGAAATTGAATACACAAAAGACCTAATTACTACTTCATGGGGAGCAGTAATATTTCTGTGGTAGAATCTTCACTCTCCATGCACCAAACCCAATTCACTTCCTGGTTAGTCGTCAGCTGCCTGTTAGTGGAGGCTTGCGTGTTACTAGGCAGAACAGGTTTCACAGAATTTCACACTAAAATGGAGTCGAAATAAAGTCCTGTGATCTACTTCTAAAATCAGCCAGTGGAAACCCTATGGATTGTAATGGTCTGATCTATAACTAATCATAAGCAGGCACAGAACTAGGCAATGATTGGTGTATAGGTTTGCCATGAATCAGGGTGACAGCAGCTAACAGTAACAGCAACAGCAACAATGATTACATGGACCCTCCCAGCCTGAGAAGGTGTGAAGACAGTAGAGCACATTTGAGTCTGTTTGATGAGTGAGGGCATGAAGGCCCAAAGAAGGGACATATCAACCCAGGTCACACTGAGCACAGCACCTGGCCCTACGGAGAGTCAGTAATGGGAGAATTGGGCCAAATCCTTATGAAAGGAGGAGCCAGGTCTGCCTTTTAGGTCTGTGTAGTGGATATTTAATTAAGCATTAGTTTATGTTTTTATTTTATCATTTAAAATAATGCATGCATTTTGTGGAAATTTTCAAGATAAGGAAACAGAAGAAAATTAAAAACACCCACAACCCTAGTATAGTACTTGCATAATCTGTTGTCAATTTGATATTTAAATGTGAAGGGGTGGAGGTTAACCTGCCAATCAAGTCTCTGCTTGATGACCTCATTTGGAGGTACTAAAAAGATAAATAGCTCACCGAAGGAGGAACACACACACACACACACACACACACACACACACACACACACTCCCTGTGAGACATTCCTGTTGAGAAGACACATGGATCAATGCTAGAGCCCCGGAGCTAAAGGAATCATGTGGAGACCCCTGCCAGTGCTGAGATGCTTCCACTGCCACTGGATCTCCAAGATTTTCCACCCACTGGCCTGTGATTTTCCTGGATTCAGCATTACTGCATGTGTTGTGTGAGTCTGAAGAGGAATTTATAGATTGATATTGGACGTATGGGCTAATATCGCATTTATGGGCTTGGCTGAGATGTTTTCTCAATATTGAATTACTCTTGTATATAAACCTCTTTCTAGTACACATATCAGTGTCTATGAATTTGTTTCTCTAGTCTACCCAGACTAAGTCATCGAGTGTTCACAGGTAAACCCCATAAATATTTGGTGACTATATTGCCATAATCTTTGTACTACTATTGAAGAACAGTTTTCACTTATTTTTAATTTCATATATCCTTACATTGTAATGATTTTTTGCTAGTAAAATTTAAACAATATAAATAAATTTGAAGGCTATTACCTTTCCATCCCACATCTTAGCCTGGATTTCCTTTTCCTTAAAAATGATCGTTGTTCTACTTTTGATACATATGGTTTGTGAACTTTTTTCTAAGTGTACACATACATATCTATATAGAGAGATTTATATTTTTAGTGTGCTTGTATGTTTATTTTTTCTTTCCTTGAACAGAAATGGCAACATATCATAAGCATTGTTTGATGCATTGATTTTGTTACTTGATTATGTGTCATAGAATTCTCTCGAGATCAATATTAATAATGCGACTGTAACATGGAGAAATTATTTAGCCCACCCCTCTGTGATGGAAGTTAGGTTGCTTCCACTGTTTAATTTTTCTTTGTTATTGCTGTGGTACAGGAATGATTTTATTCTTGTTTCTTGGGTTTCTTGTTTCCTCTTTCCACAAATGTTAAGCAAATGGTAGAATCTTAGACAAAGTGCCATAAGAATCTGTCTTTTCTATTATTCCATTACAAGCTATGGATAATAAAAAATGTCCATTGTCCAGTGAGATGCTAACAGGTGTAACTGTTAGATGCCATCAGTTTGGCATGGACTCAATGAGTAGGCACAAAAGAAAAAAGCACTCTAGTTCTGCAGCAACATCCCAATTATTGTTTAAGCTTGAGTTCATTGTTACAATTATATATCAGTCCATCTCAGGAAGAGTCATGCTCTTTTTTTTGCCATTTTACTTTGCCAAGTAGGGTTTATGTCAGGAAGAAAACAGTATGGGGAGATGTGTAGTGCAGTACATCCTGTGAAATGTTTTTCAAAATTTATTAGTGTGCATTATTATGTCAAGAGGAATCCTTAGTAAAGAAACAATTTTGTTTTCATTTAGCTTAATTTTTCCTAATTTAAAGAGCAGAGTGTAGTAAATGTAGGTTGTAGAAGGCACCAGGAATATAATACCCCTGGCTGCAACATTTCCATGCATGACTGGCCCCAGTCCTATCTGCTAGCACCTGCATTTTGTTGACAGGGAACTTTCTCTTGCTGTAAAACTCTGGGGCAGGTTGGAGATGCTTGTGAATGAGGATATTATTAGCTTTCGATGGATGACAGGAAGAAATTGGAATAGACACAGCAGCTCTCTCAGTGCAGTAACTTCAAGGCAAGCTAGCATTTGAGTTTGATCAAAGAGTATCCCCAGAGGCTCTAGTTGAATACCATCAATGTTTCCTCTGAGTTGCCCTGTCACTGATGGTGTGTCCATATACAATCTGTTATGATCCATAAGATTTTCATTGGCTAATTTTTGGAAGTAGATCACTAGGACTTCCTACCTAGTCTGGAAGCTTTGCTGAACTTTGTTCAGCATTAGAGAGACATAGAAGCTTCCACTGAAAGATAAATGATGGCTGTGCATGAGTTGTATTCACTGAGAAAACAACATTATCTCTTGCATTGAATGAGAAATTCTATCACTCAATCACCTCTGCTGATAATGGTAGCTAGCTTGAAAACTTATTTGATGTCTACCTTCCTTGTCTCACTTCCCCACTCCTCTTCCTTTACCTCCCATATAAACTTCTTGAATTTGAACCCTGAGTCTACCTCAGAGAGGACCTCAACTAAGATTCTAATTAATGATGACCTTTAGTGACATCATGGGAATTTGTGGCTATCTGCATGTTCCCCTTTTCATCTGGCACTAATACTGCCTTGTAACTCACAGTGACAATGGAATGGAGAGATGTAGGTATCCTCTGGGGATTTGAAGGTGGGTGAAGACTCACTCATTGTACTTGAGAAAAAAATGATGAGAGAAAATACTTGGCAGAATTCAGGATGACACCAAATATGCACCCAGGACTTCATGTTATGGGAGCTTCCAAAAATGCAAACCAAACTCACTGCTGATTCAGAATTACTCTATAGGACAGTCTGGAACTGTCTCTCTGAGTTTCCAAGACCATAACTCTTTATGGAACTAGAAAATTCATCTTTATCAAGGAGAGTGGTTTGTAGTTTCAAACTACTTATCTTGCAGTTAGCAGCCCTATTGGTACCCACTATGCCAGTAGGGCTCTTGTGGTTACAATTACCTTTCCAGATTCTTGTTCCAAACCGCTTTTATAACATAAAGTCTAGTTGAAATCCCACCTCTACCAGGCAGCTTTCTCTGAGTTTTCCACCTTTCTTCTTAGGAATGCTCATGGTGGCATTAAAGAGCACTAATTCTCCAAGGTCCAAAGTCTCTCCATAGTGCAAATGCTTCCCACTCAACCACTAATCTAAAGGTTGGTAGTTTTAATCCCTCTAGCAGTAGTGGAGAATAAAGGCTTGCAAAATGTTTCTGTAAAGATTACAGCAAAGAAAACCCTGTGAGCAGTACTACTCTGAAAAACACAGAGTCATCATATATTAGAATTGATTTGATGGAGATACTATTTTGATCATTTTATTTTTCACGTAGTTATGATATTTTCTGTGAGTACTAACCCTGTTTTACAGGTCTTTTGTGTTGGGCAAGGAACAGATTTATGCATTTAGGGCTTGGCTTAATAAATGTGGGAGATAAGAGCTCTGACCTTGTGTCAGGGAATGCGACCTCATGGCAGACTTGAATGGGAATGAGAATGATGTGGGGCAAACACTCTTTGCTTTCTCGGAGACCCTTGCTGCCAGGTGCTCCAGAGGCTAGATTGCCTACATTCCGCATGGAATTGTGAATATCAGTGTGCTTTTCTTTTTATTCTTCCAGCTGCAGGTTTCCAGAGACAAGTATACCCTCCACTCCCAGCCCCTTGATCTGTCTAAACACAATTTGACATGCGTTGCTATTAGCTTAGCACCTTATCAAATAATGCGGCCTGATCGAGATAAAAGGTTTTACAACCCTTGCTGCCTTTGTTTCTGCCTGCATTCACCCACAGAGACAGCTAATAATTACCACCAAAGACAAAGAGAAATCTATATGCTCAGGGTAGAGGTTCCCATGTGCATGTTAAGCAGCAGCTAGAGGAGGGGACAGAGAGAAAGTAGGCTCTACATGAAGCCTGGCCTGAGCTGGGCCTATTTCCTGCTGGAGAAGATGGCTGTGTGGGATCTGGAGTCTCAGGAACGATGGCTGCTGGGTGACCTGCAGTTTGACGGTGTCTTACCTTGGAGGTGGAGTGAGAAGTGGAGGCAAACCCCAGAATTCTGCTTTTGGGGACTGCTTGGGTTGTTAGGGAGCAACATGAAGGGAGAGGCAAAGAGGCAAAGGTAGAGGCCACAGCTTTACTCAGTGCTGCTGGGACCTGAGTTTCTGTCAGAGCTCACCTACAAGTTCACTTGGTGACCTTGGTAAACCTCCTGTCCTTTGTGAGCCTCATTTTCTGCTTCAGAATATGGGACTCTTGAAGTATCATGGTAGTCAGGAGACCCCAGTTGCAGAATTAACTTGGCTGCCAACTGAGAATGCCGAGGAGGATTGCGAATCCCCGAAAGATGTCCCACTCACATGATATGATCTCTGAACTAGGATGCTACATGATTTGAACATTTTGCAAACACCATATCATAGCCTGGTCCTATTTTTTTAAAGCAATTATCATCAATGTATAGATAGATACTTTGCTTTCGTGTTTGATCAATTCACATCACTTCACCATATCTAATATAGGAACTTCTCTGTTTTTGTCAGTCTTGTAGCTTCAGTGAAGGTGATTCTTTAACACTCTGGAGAACTATTTTGAGAATTTTTATTGTTGCCTAAATCTTGAACAATAACATTCACTGATTTTCTATCTTTACATTGTTGAATAATCTTTCATTTCACTTCAAATTCTCCTTTGCCTCTTGTTGCCCCTCTTAATAGCACTGGTTTTGCTGTGTTTGTAATGTCTTTCACAGAAAACAGATAATGCAATAAAATGCAAGATATATATGATACATGGGATTGGATGCTGTGGCTTATGAATTAAAGCATACACTGTAAACTTTTAATTTCCAGGTCAGGAAAGTTCACATTAAAATAATAAGAGAAGTTAAGCAATGTAAGCATTTATGATAACTATCAAGAAATACATTTTACAGTTCTTAAATGCTTCCTCCCACCCACTATCATGATCCCAATTCTACACTGCAAATCCAACTAGAACGGGGGAAGTACACTGGAGCTGGAGACATGTGGAATTCAGGACAGATGATCCCTTCAGGACCAGTGGTGAGAGTGGTGATACCAGGAGTTTGGAGGGAAGGTATGGAAAGGGGGAACCAATTGCAGGGATCTACATATGATCACCTCCTTGGGGTACAGATGACAGGGAATTGGTTGAAAGGACACATCGGACACTGTACAATATGACAAAAGAATAACAATTTGTAAACTATTAGGGGTTCATGAGGGATGGGGAATGAGGAGGGAGGGGAAATATGGGGAGCTGATACTGGGGCCTAAGTAGAAGGAGGATATTTCAAGTATGATGATGGTAACAAATGTGCAAATGTGGTCTGTGTATGATTGATTTATGTATTGATCATAATAAGAGTTATGTGAATCCTCAATAAAATGATGTATAAGTAAATAAATAAATAGCTCTCTAAAAAAGAAATACATTTTGCATATTGTTGCTGCCAGTACAATTATTTTGCATATATAAGACATGACATGTTGCACTTGGGAAGCTGTTGCTTTTGCTACACCCTGTTTTCTGATTAGAATTTCTGAACCCTATTATTATAATCTCACTCAACTGGACAACACATGATTGTATTCTGGATCTATGATCTGTGGGCGCTAGGCAGACTGCATGGAAACAAGAGTCCTCATGGTCCTCAGGATTCCTACCTAGATTCCTGTTTTTTCATAACCCTGGGGTGCTGTCACAGTAGTAGGTATTTAATAATTAACTTTATAAAGAAAAAAACATAAGCTCCCAAATCTGATTTTTAACATTTACCTGTTTTCATGGTGTGAATAGTCCCTGATGGCCATTTTAAAACTTTCCCTGTGACATCACTGAACATGGAGTTGGGAAGAGATTTTTCACAATTGTTCTCATTAGTGGTTTTGAATCACTGCTGGTTGAAACACAGTATAAGCTCAAGAAATCATATCAAAGACTTAAAAATGAACCCTGATTCTAAAATAGATGGCCTTGGGTTCAGGCTGGTCAAGTCTCTCTCCCTGAAGATTCCCCAGCACCAAAACCAAATGAGCTGCTGTCAACTTGATTCCAACTCATGTTTACCCCATACATGCCTTGTGGAATGACGCTACTAAGGGGTTCCAAGGCTGTTAACATTCAGAAACAGATAGCTAGATCTTTCTTTCAAGGTGCAGCAGCTTGAAGGCATTGGATCCTTTGAGCTCATGACTGCTGCTTCCAAGAGCATTGATTGTGGACCCAGGTAAGATGGAATCATTAACAACTTCAATCTTTTTCCCATTTATCATCATGCTACCTGTTGGTTCAGTTGCGAGGATTTCAGTCTTCTTTATATTGAGTTGTAACCTATACTAAAGATTGAAATCTTTGACCTTCATCAGCAAATGCTTTAAATTCTCCTTACTTTCAGCAATCAAGGTTGTGTTATCTGCATATAATTGGTTTTTAATAAGCCTGCCTCCAAAGCTGATGCCATATTCTTATTTGTATAATCCAGCTTCTCTGATCACTTGCTCAGCGTATAGATTGAATAAACATGGTGGGAGGATCAAACCCTGACAGACACATTTCCTGATTTTAAACCATACAGTATTTCCTTGTTTTGTTGGAATGATTGCCTCTTGGTTCATGCACTAGTTCCACATAAACACAATCAAGTGTTCAAGAATTCACACTCTTTTCAAGACTGTCCTTAATTTCTTGTTAGTCACAGAGTTAAATGCCTTTGCATGGTCAATTAAACACAAGTAGACGTCTTTCTAGTATTATTTGCTTTCAGTCAAAAGCCATCTGACATCAGCAATGCTATCCCTTGTTTCATGTCCTCTTCTAAATCCGGTTTTACCTCTGGCGCCCTGTCAGCATCCTACTGCAACCATTGTTGGATGGTCTTCAGCTATTGACAACTTGCAGCTTCTCCACAAACACCAGGACCTACAGAGCTTCCTGTCCATCTTCTAGATTTTCTGTCAGAACCATGTTCCAAGACATGATATGACCAGAGTTGGTTCTGGGCCAGCCTGCTTGTGACTGCAAATTTCTCCTTTTTGCTGTTGTTCTCCCCATCTTTCTTTCCTCTGTCCTTTGTCACATAACCACCACACTTAGCATCTCTTAGACAACCTTTCTGACCCTTGGCTCTGGACTGACACTTGTGCCATGTACTGATAGTGTTATTATTTGCTTTTCTGCCTGTCTCCCTCCTGAACTGACAGTCTCTCAAAGGCAAATCTCTGTTAATCACTGATCCCCAAACCCTGTTTTCTCTTTCTTCTGCATCACTGTTGGATTGACCCAGAACCTCAATTCCCTCAACATTTAGCTCCTTCTTGTGGCCTGGAATTCAAGATTGTTGCATGGGTGGATGAAGATGAAGACCATTTTTACTCTGCACACCATGTGCATATTAACATGAGGTGTCAGTTAAAAGTCACAGAAGTGAACTCAGAATGAGGCAAGTAGAAATGAACATTTATGTGACTAGGATCTCACTGAATTGCAGAGAGCCAAAAAAAAAAAAAAGCCAAACCAAAAACAGATGAAAAGGAGGCAAGGAAACTAGATAACAGTGAGAGTCATGCCAATAACTGTGTCACGTAGCCTATGTAAGGGCCTGATCTCCAGTACCACTGCTATTATGGTACACTGGAGACCCATATAAGTACTGTGGACCTGGTAGCTCTTGAAAACAGGATGCTTTTGCTCCTGATGCAGCCTGCACCAGAATGGAATCTCAAAAACCCTGCTCTTTTGGTGTTTTCAGTCTCAAACTCAAAATTTCTGGGAGTGCTTCTGAGTATTTGGGAAGGTTTTCCTTCATGTATACCAATGCTGCACAAAGGCTGAGGAGACTTCTGTACATACAACTGGATTTCCTCACACCTTGCAAGAATTAATACCTTCAGCCCATATGTTGCCATCCCATGTTTCAGGGTCCTAACTTTTTCTTTATCAATGCCCTCACTTTAGTATCAAACACGGCTCTAGATCTGCATTTCAGCTGAGGTTGTAATTCAGTCATTTGCACGATGAGACTTTGGACCTGGTTCTCAGGAATGCCAGCGCTATAATTAGAGGAGAGAAGCTCTCCTTTGTAGTACAGGCAGGAACTTTTAAGTCTTCTAGTTGGCACCTGAGGCACGCTTTTGAGGTTCTGAGACCATCCCTTTCTGTAATCATACTTTCCATTGTAAGGAGGACTAGTAGGCCAGCTTCCCTAAACTTGTCATCCTGACAAAACTACTGGAGAATATCAAACATACGATCACTCAGAGTCTCTCCTTTAACCAGCACTTCATCTACTGGTGGATATTAGCTTTGCTATTTCACACCATGGATTAGCAAGAGTGGCAGACTTATGCATGCTTGTAGGGGTGGAAACAGTGTATCAATGCGGTTCAGCTTAATCAGGCTGGAGAGGCAATTTAAGAAGCCCATATTTATGATTTTATTTCTCCAGAACCACTCCTGGTGGGGTGACCCAGACTTTCCTTCCTAAGGGGTCTGGGTTGTTAGAGGCCCTGTGAGGAATGGGTTGCTGTAGCTTACCATTTACTTTAATCACAGGGCATGGTAGCACTAAGAGACAGCCTATGGTTTCTCCTGGATTCCAGACATATTCTTCTTTACCTTCATTATATAGCACTAGTCCAATTTTTCCTGTTAATCAGGATCAATCATACAACTCAGTACAGTGATATCCTTCCTCACCTGTTGATCCAAAGGCATGAAAAGTCCAGATTATTCAGTCTGCAATAAGGCCCAGTATTAGACCAACAGCTATTTTACAAAGGGGAAGTTGATGTCTGCAGAGGATGGCAGGACTTTAAAATTCCAAAGTGCTGTGATTCACCAATAGGGGTTTGCTCAAGACTCAACACTGCATCTTTATCTGGAACTGACACCTCTAGCACCATTGGGTCAGCTGGATCATATGGTCCCAGGGGCAAAGCAGCATACATGGTAACCTGAACCTGTTGCAGAGCTTTTTCTTGTTCTTGCCCCTCTCAAATTTGGAGGTCTTTTGTGTCATGTGATAAATAGGGTGAAGTGAGAGATATGTTGCCTCTAAAGTTTGAATTGGCCCACTATGCGTTATGCTTCCTTGATTCATTGTTGGGCAGGGGAGGGGCTCAAAGGCAATATCATAATCTTCATTTTAGTGGGAATGTCTCGACATGCTCCACACCACTGGACCCCTAGAAATTTTATTGAGGTGGAGGGTGTCTGAATCTTTGTTTGGTAAATTTCCCAACGTCTTGTATGCAGATATTGTACCAAATGAATTTAGAGTCTTCGATACATCTTCCTCAGTTAGTCCAGTCAGGATAATGTCATCAATATAATGGACTAGTGTGATATTTTGTGAAATAGACTGGCGATCAATGTCCCTTGAGACCAAATTATGTCACAGGTCAGAAGAACCAATATAGCACTGTGGGAGAGTTCTAAAAGTGTATTGCTGCCCCTGCCAGCTGAAGGCAAAGTGCTTCTGGTGGTCCTTTGAGACTGGTATTGAGAAGAAGGCTTGGCTAGATCAATAGCTGCATACCAAGTACCAGGGGAAGGATTAATTTGTCAAGCAATGAGATCACATCTGGAACAAGAGCTGCAATTGGAGTCACCACCTGGTTAAGTTTACGATAATCCACTGTCATTCTCCAGGATCTGTCTGTCTTCTTTACAGGCCAAATAAGTGAGTTTAAGGGAGATGTGGTAGGAATCACCACCCCTACATTTTTTTTTTTTTGCTATTTCTTTTTTTTGGTGTTGTTTTTCTTTTTTTAAAAATAATTTTATTGGGGGCTCTTACAGCTATTATAACATTCAGTACATCATCTGTATCAAGCACATTTGCACACATGTTGCCACATACATTTCCAAACATTTTCCATTTGAGCCCTTGGTATAAGCTCCTCTTTTTTTTTTTTTAAAAAAGCTCTTCTTTCCTTTCCCCTTCCCTTTTTTTTTAAAGGAATCATTTTATTGGTACTCATACACCTCCCCTCACAATCCATACATACATCAATTGAATACAGATCTCATTTGCACACTTGTTGCCATCATCACTCTTTTTTTATCACTCTTTTTAAAAATAATTTTATTGGGGGCTCTTACACATTATAACATTATAACATTCAGTACATCATCTGTATCAAGCATATTTGCACACATGTTGCCACATACATTTCCAAACATTTTCCACTTGAGCCCTTGGTATAAGCTCCTCTTAAAAACAAAAAACAAAACCAAACCAAAACCCAAAACCCTTCTCCTTCCCCTCTCTCCCCTTTTTTTGGGGGGACATCACTGTCCTCAGGTGGTGGGAGTAGGAGCCCCAGCTTTTGCTCCTGTGGAGCCGCTGCTGGAATGGGACCTCCATCCTAGTGGGCTGCAGTCCCGTGCACAACCACTATGCCACTGGGGTTCAATGCCCCCCCTTTTTTAATGAATCATTTTATTGGTACTCATACACCTCCCCTCACAATCCATACATACATTCATCAATTGTATGCAGATCTCATTTGCACACTTGTTGCCACCATCACTCTTAAAACATCCTCCCTCCACTTAGGCCCCCAGTTCCACCTCCCCATATTTCCCTTCCTCCCACCACCCCCATGAACCTTTAATAATTTACAAATTTCCATTTCTTTTTTTGTTTCGTTTTTTTTAATTGCTATTTCATATTGTGCACTGTCCAATGTGTCCCTTCACTCACTTCCCTGTTTGGCCATGCCCTAGAGAGGAGGTTATATGTAGAACCCTAAAATTAGTTTCCCCTTTCTACTCCACCATCCCTCCACCTTCCCAATATCACCACTCCCATCACTCATCCTGAGGGAATATGTATCCTAAATTCCCCATGTTTCCAATTCCAGTGTACATCCCCTGTTCTAGTTGGACTTGTCTGGTAGAACCAGGAGCATGATAGTGACCACCTTTCAAGTCTTTGATGGTGGCAGTGATTTTTACAGTCCCTTCGGGAATGTGGTACCGCTCTTGATTTACTATTTTCCTAGGCAATGGCAGTTTTAATGGTGTTCACTTGGCATTTCCTACCATGATAGCCCTTATTCCATATTTCAGGGGTCCAATATGGAGGTTCTGCCAGTTACTAAGTATGTCTATTCCAATGATGCATTCTGAGACTAGGAAAATAACCAGAGAATGGGTTCTGCAGCCTACTCAATTCACAGTGGGGCATCCCTGAAATTAACTTGACCTACATGAGCCCTCACTTTGACTGGTGGGCCTTTAAAATACTTTGGGTCTCCTGGAATTTGTGTTAGTTCAGAGCCAGAGTCCAGTAATCCCAGAAAATTCTGATTATTTCCATTTCCCCGATGAATAGCCACCCTTGTCAAAGGCCGCCAGTCCCTTTGGGGAAGCCTAGAAGAAACACCAGCAGCATAAACCTTTGGTGATTTAGTAGGGTCCTCCTTCAAAGGGACTCAGCCTTCCTTTCATTCAAGGGGTTGTGGGTCTGTAAACTGGTTTAAGTCTAGGAATCGAGTGATTGTAACTGTCTATTCTGCTGTTCATCTGATCTAGCATTCTTCCACCTGTGTAGATCATGTAAGTATTTAGTAAGTTTCCCAAGTATGTCACTCCTATGTACACCATGGCTAAGAAGCCAATGCCATAATTCCACATGAGGCAGGTTGCTTTGATTACTACGGAAACCTTATTGTCTATTTTTACGACATCCACCCTGTCTCTGTTGATTCATTGCTGACACCTGCTCTCTACCAACATGGGGCCCAATTATCCCTATTGTGAGCAAATGTTGCAGTTCGCTTAGGCCAGTTTCCACTGTTCATCCTGGTGCACATAAAATGCAATTATAGGAACCTTCAGAGATGCTGGGGATTACTTCACAAACTTGTTCTTTATGGTTGTGGTGAAGGGTATGTCCTCAGGAACCCCCCCCCCCCACCTTTTTTTTGGATCTATGGGAATATCCTGATAAATCCACTACAACATACCAGTTGTAGATTTTGTATGACTAAGATTTTGTATGACTTCTTCTACAGTGTACCAAGGTAGGTCAGGTACCTCAAGTTGGTCCAATCTAGGCCATCTGGCAGTTCATGCTGCAGTGAATCAACCAAATAAGGAATTAGATCCTCTCAGCCTCTCTCACTGAGACACTGAAGGAAGAATCTGTGCTTAGGCGTCCCATATCCAGAAACTCAGAGTGGTCTGTTATTACATTTCTTGCACCAGTATCCCACACCCTCAATAACTATTTCCAGGGAGATTCCTCAGGATACTGCTTGTATGTATTTGAAAACTCAAACAGAGTTTTGTGAGTATAGTGTTCTTCTTGGGTAAACATCTCAACCTCACCTCTAGGAGCTTTCTGAGGCTTAGTTTTAGTTCAAGGTCTAGAGGAAACAATGGGTAGTGAGGGTGTTTCCCGGGGGTTCTCAATAATATCTTGTAAGGCATCTCCCTCAGGCAAAGCTACATAAGCAGTCCCACCTGGCATTTTAGATCAAACAGTTTGACTAACTGCTCAGGCGTGGGTTACTTTATTGAGAGTAGATTAAGATATTCAGCTGGGAGGGGTGGATCTATTTTCTGGGCTAAGTCAATTGTTTCTAGGTGCTCAATATTATCCTCTTTTAGATCATTAGCCCATATCAGTGCCTTCACATTGGTATCACACAGCTCTAGATCTGCAATTCAGCTGATGTTGTAATTCAGCCACTCACATGATGAGACTCTGGACCTGGTTCTCAGCAAATTAGTTCTATTACTAGTGGAGAGAAGGCTCTCCTTTGAAGCATAGGCAGAAGCTTTTAAATTGTTAGTTGGTACCTGAGATGTACTTCTGAGGATCTGAGACTATCCTTCTTCTTAATAACACTTTCATTGTAAGAATGACCAGCCAGCCAATTTCCCTATCCTTGTCATCCTGACAAAACTGCTGGAAAATATCAAATATAGGATCACCCAGAGCCTCTTTTAACTAGCACCTCATCTATCATTGTTGATACTATAGATATTAGCTTTGCTATTTCACACCATGGATTACTAAGAGTGGCAGACTTATACATGACTTTGGGTGTAGATGTAGCATTATTAGTGCTGTAAGACTAATCAGGCTTGAAAGCCAATTTAAGAAGCCCATATTTATAAGCCCATATCACTCCTGGTAACCAATTATGTTAGACAGGGTTCTAATCTGAATTCTAATAATTATCTATATATTTATAGAGATAGATATATAACACAAGAAATAAATAGCTATTCTATAAAACAGGACAACTCACTCTTGTGAGACAACTGTGAGACACTAGTAGCCCTTCAAGTCTTCAGGAATGCCGAGTAGTACTCTGTAGAGCAATTCGGGCAATCCGTCCATCGGCGGTAAACAGCAAGACAGGTAGGTCACCATACTCAGTGAGATGACAGGGCCAATAACCCCCAGCTAAAGAGTCGTATATTCCAGTAGCATGGGGAAGCAGGTCTTAAAAGAACCTAAAATTATAGTGACATAGTTCACAGCTTTTTTGTCCTACAGGTAGTGTAGGCAGCTGCACATTGGTCCGATCATCAAAGAATAAGAGACTAGAAAGGCAAGGCTCATCGAGCCATTTATCTCTCCACCCTTCAGTTAATCCCATATGTGTTCACTGGCCATGTTGGCACAATAAACATTAACTCTCTCAGATCTCTTCCCCTCTTGTTATATAAAAATATATTTACATATGTACATCCCTATGTTTAGGCCTCTAAAATGTCCTTTGCCTGCTAGTTCTTTTCTCTTTTTCCTTTTAATTTCCTCTTGTCCCAACATCATGTTCGGCCTTCATTCAAATTTAGTAGTTCCTCACTGCTACATTACCCTTGATTAAACTCCACTTGGCATCCCCCATCCTTCTCTCCATTGATTTTTGTTCACTTGTTGTTTCCTTAACCCTGGATTGGTACCCCACCCCCTTATCCTTTCTCCCATCTCCTCTGATCAGGTAACCCCCTGGAACCCTTGGTTCAGTTCTTTTCATCTCAGAATTCTTTATCCCATCTATCTTATCTAGATAGACATGCAGAGACATTAGTAAGCAAACATATACACACACAACAAAAATGCAAAGCCAAACAAAACAACGAAGGAAGTCAAAACCAACAAAACAGTAAAACCAAAAACAAAATAACAACAAAAAGAAAGTCACCGACAAAAATGGAAAAGCCTACAAATAGTTCTACATCTGCTTGTTGGCATCTTTCTGTGTGTGGCATCACTGCCCTGGTGGGAGTAGGAAGCCCAGCCTTGCCCCTGGAGAGTTGCTGCTGGATTTGAACTTCCAACCCTGTGGGCTACAGTTCCACACTCAACCACTACTGTTTGTTGGCTTTTCTGAGTGTTTTACAGTAGAGTCTGGTTGGGTGCCATACTCTGTCTCCAAAGTCGATTTTTGGTATTCCCTAGGGATTTGATCACTTTGCTTCCCTGCTGCTCTGTTGCATGCCTTCAGTGTTTTACCCCTTTGTGATAGTGTCAGATTGTGCACAATTCTTGCACTGTGTCTCCGGTGTTGTCCTCCATAGTGCTATGGGTCAGTGAGGGACATTGTGTCTCATGGTGGGGCTGGCCCTATAGTTCTCTCTGGGCAGTGTCTTCTCTGAGCAGGAATATCGTCTTTGGGGCTTGTTAGGCCAGGATATGCTCCTCTTCCTCCCCATCCCTCTTTGTTTCTCCTGTGTGCTCTAATAAGACGTGCCCCTCTCCCCAAGCTATAGCTACAGTGCTGTCCTGTAAAGTGCATTCTTTGAGGGGAAAGGGCGTGTCCATATAGTTGGATTGGGGCTGGCCCTGCAGGTCTCTCTGTTGGTTCCCTGTACATGATGGTATGTTATATTCAGATCTTGGCACATTTGGTTGGAACCTGGTCTCTCTCTCTCCCACTCCTGTGGAGATATAAGCAATACATGTGAACAATACCTTCCCCTTGATTTAGTTAGTGCTCTACTCCCCATGCACCCATGTTTCCCCCCCCCCTTTCCCCCCCTCCTATTTAGTTGGCTGCCATAAATAACCATGGATTGGGTTTGGTATCTGCCACAGTACCTGAATCTCACATCAGAAATGTATGTACATAGTAGCTTTTCTCCTATG
This sequence comes from Nesogale talazaci, assembly GCA_004026705.1. Lineage (NCBI taxonomy): Eukaryota > Metazoa > Chordata > Mammalia > Afrosoricida > Tenrecidae > Nesogale > Nesogale talazaci. The sequence continues at coordinate 76,278 of PVJH01002061.1, read as the reverse complement.
CCCCATTTTTAAAAGCTTACTTCAGTGGACTCATGTTGTACTTGTCCTTTTGTGCTTGACTTACTCCTCTTAGCATGACTTCCTCCAGTTGGTCCCATATAATAATGTGCTTCAGGCATTAATTACTGCATATTAGTGATGCATAATACTCAATTTTATGTATGTACCACAGTTTTTTGATCCATTTGTCTGTTGATAGAAATTTGGGTTCTTTCCAACTCCTTGAAATTGTGAACTGTGCCATGATGGACATTGGAGCACAGCTGGCTGGTCGTGGTTTGTTTCTTACCTCTTCTGGGCATATGCCATCAGGGTAAAGTGACCAGATTTTAAGTGGGGCATCATTGATGGGGGTGTGGGGGGGGTGTTTCTTGATTAAAAATTCGTGTATATGAAGCAACAAAAATTTTCATAGAATGCAAAAATAATATTGTAATATATTTATTTTAATTTAAAATGCTGCGGGACATTGTTAAAAAGTGGGATGTCTGGTCACTTTACATTGCTGGGTTGTATGATAGCTTGATTTCCCTCTGTTTTAGATAACATCAAATCAATTTCTGAAATGGCTGTTCATACCTACAGGTCCTCTGGCAATGGATGAGAACTCCTATCTCATCACAGCCCCTACAGCACTTATTACTTTCTGAATTATTGAATTGAGCTATCTTTGAGGGTCCTATATGGTATCTCATAGTTGTTTTAATTTGCATTTTTCTTATGGCTAGTGATCAGAAACATTTTTCATATGCCTATTGGCCATTGATATTTCTGCCCCTGTGAAACTACTGTTCAGGTTCTTTGCCCAACCCCTTAATGGGCAGTTAGTTTTTCTTATTGTAAACTTGCAAAATATTGTAGATCATAGTAATAAGATCTTTGTGTCATTGCTAAAGATGTTTTCCTTATTAGTGGCCTCTTTTATTACTCTTTTGGTAAATTCTTTTGATGTAACCAGGTGTTTTATCTTCAATATATTCCACTTGTCGATTTGTGACTCCTGTATTTGTATCCTTCCATATTTGATAGTCTAAGCTGCATCAAGGTTTCAAATTTGTCCCAATTGCCCCATTAATGGCCCTAATAGTTTGAGATTTTGCCTTAAGATCTATGATCCACCTTGATGTTATTCTTGTGCACTGGATGAGGCAAGAGTCTTGGTTCATTTTTCTGCAGTTAGATGTACTTTCCCCTCACAACCAGCACCACTTGTTAAAGAGAGCATCTACTTTCCATTTGATATTTTTTGGGTCCTTATAAAAAACTAGTTGTCAATATGCTGATGTTTTTATTTCTGGATTTTCAACTCTTTCCCATTGGTTGGAATATCTGTCAGTATACCAATACCACTCTCTTTTGACCACTGTGGCCTCATAATATGTGCTAAAGTCAGGTAGAACAAGCCCTCTCATGTTGTCCTTCTTCTTGAGGAGTTCTTTCCTAATTCTGGGCTTCTTTTCTCTCTATATGAAATTGGTAATCCGTTTTTCTAATTCTTTGAAGAAGGGTAATTGTATTTATATCAGAATAGAATTAAATTAATATAGTGACAGGCAGAACTGACATCTTTACTATATTGATTCTTCCAACTGAAAAGTTTGGGATATTCTTGGTTTGGTTTGCCAGCAGTCTATCAATTCTGTTAATCCTTCCAAAGAACCAACTCTTAGCTACACTATTTTACCCACAGTTTTTTTTAATTGTCCCTCTCCTGCACCTCAGCTCTAATTTTTATTATTCCTCTCCTTTAAAAAATAATTTTATGGAAGATCATGCAACTCTTATCACAATCCATATAGCCATCCATTGCATAAAGCATACTTACTGTGTACCAAAGGTTTTGGTATGTTGTATTATTATCCTCATTGTTTTCTAGAAACTTCCTAAATTCATCTCTTATCTGGTCCAGTACCCACTCCTTTTGTAATAGAGAGTTATTTATTCTCCAATTGCTTGCAGTTGTTTTCTTTACCATCTTTTGTTGATTTCCAGCCTTATGGCAGTGTGGTTGAAAAGAGAAGTCTGTTTAATCTCTATGTGCTTGAATTTACTCGGTTCGACCTAAGTCCAAGCATGCGATGTATATTTGAGTATGTACCATGTGGGTTTGAAAAGAATGTGAATTTGTTTTGTCTTTGGGTAGAAAGCTCTAAAAACATCTATTAGATCGAGTCATCCAATTATAATTTTTTTTTTGGAGTGGTTTGTTAAAGTCATCTAATATCATCTTTGGGCCTGTGATTTCTTTCTTTAACTTTTGGAGTGTTTGATTTACAAATTTTGTGTCTCTCATTGGGTGTGTATTTGTCTATTATGCTTGTTCTACTCTTCCCTTGAGCTCTATATATTGCCCTTCCTTGTGTCTTTTTATGATTTGAACCTTGAGATCATTTTTTTCAGAGACTATGGTTGTTTGTTTGTTTGTTTGTAAGCCTTAGATGTGCCTTCTGTGGGCAGCAGACTGATGGGCTATGTTTTCTAAGCCAGTTTGCTAGCCTCTGCCTTTTATGGCCTGCGTTCAGGCTATTGGTGTTCTTACATCCATCTGTGGATTCTGTGATGTCATTTTGCACCTATTGTGTTGGGTGTTTTCCTATCTACCCATTTTATCATTTTGTGTTGTGTGTATATGTTGTTTATTTTTCTTTCTCTCCACCATTGAGCTAATGCTACTTTGGGGGCTGATTCCTCTTTGTTGCCCTCTGGGTGGAGTTTTTCTATATGATGGTCTCTTATTTGTACTCAGTGAGTGTTGATTTTCTGCCCATATTGGGTTGGCAAGGATGTTCTTTCAGGCTGGGCTTCTTTCTATGAATTCTTTGAGTTTTTTCCTTGTCTGGGAAGACCCTTATTTTTCCAGCTATCTTAATAGATATTTTTTTGCTGGGCAAAGTATTCTTAGGTTTGTGTTATTTCCCTTCAATTTTTGACATATGTTATTCCACTCTCTTGATTTCTTCATTGTGTCTGCTAATAGACCTGAACATATTCCTATTTGGGTACCTTTATAAATGATTATTTGTTTTTCCCTACCTGCTCTACTTATTTTCTCCTTTTCCTCATTAATGGATAATTTAACTATTATGTATCTTGGTAACTTCTTCTTGGTAGTCTGTCTGGATGGGGTTCTTTTGGTCTTCTAAATGATTACCTGATTTTCATTGATTAAGCTGGGGAGGATTTCCTCTAAGAATTCCCTTCTGATTTTTGGTGTTGACTTGTTTGTTGTGTCTTGTTCCAGTCGTCCAATTATTCTAATATTGTTCCTCTTCATAGCATCGGACATGGTCCTCTGTTTTTTTTCAGCTTCTCTGATTGTCTTGTTTCACTTCCTTTTCCATTTGTTGAAGTCTGCCTGATTATCCTCTAGGTCACTTGTACATTCTCTGCCTCCAGAATCTCTTGGCAAAGTCTTTTGAAACATTTGAAAGTGGATTTTGCTATTTCATCCCTCAGGTCTTGTATTTTCCTCTGGTGCATGGACTTTATCTCCTGTATTACTCCATCTGTTTTCTATAATGTTTCCCTCATATTCTGCATGACTGTAAGCAGCATTCTGAAGATTTCTTTCTGTGGCCGGTCTACATTACATCTGCTTCTTCTATGTACATTGTTAGGTTTAAGAATTTTTCCTGCATTGTCTTCTGTTTCTCCTGTCTTTTTTTTGAGGCTGTTGGTACTGGTTCCTTTTTATATGTTGTTTTAGAGGAGCCTTGTGCCATCTTCCAGAGTCAAAGAGCACTGGAGTCCCTCTTGGGGGACTTGTATTAGTGCTTCTCTGAACTACCTGCAGATAGCTACCACTGAATCTTCCTGTGGTTTCATGTTTAGCCTAGCTGACCAGTATTCTGTTATTTGGAATATGTGTTGGATAGTTCTCTCACAGGATGCGGGTCAGGTAGTTGTAGGCCTTGGAGTATAGCGCTTCACTGGCTGATCTCCCAGGAAACCATAGTGCTGTGTTCCATGGGACATGTGTCCCTTGTTTCTGCAACTGGAATACCATGGATGGCGAGTGGGTGTACCTTCCTTGGTGTAGAGCACTGTGGATGGCAGATGGAATTACCTTTGTCAGAGAGATATCTGTGGAGGTTGAGTGGATGTTTCTGCCTCATCATGGAGCACCACAAATGGCAGGTCCGAGTACCCCCAGTGACTTATATGGCTTTGGCGTGTAGGCAGGAGTTCCCTTAGCCATTTGAAGGGGAAATTCTCAAATTGTTTGGGTTGCAGCTAGGGCTGTGTGATTTCACCAACAAGTGTGGGCAGGATGTCCTCAAACTCAGCAGTTGGAGTTAAACTAGGTGAAGGGGAGTGACCTTGAGGCTGTGAATGGCTTGTGAAAGCAAAGAGGAGGGAAGAGAAGAAAGAGAGAGAAAGGAGAAAACAAATAAAGGCACCAAAATAAAAGCAAACTAACACACACAATATCTAAGACAAAATAGAAACAAGCACCTCCAAAGAAACAAACAAATAAAAGAAAACAACAAAAAAGAAGAACTGAGTCTACTGAGACTATGGTGGGAAAGAGAAAAAAGATAGAATGTGAGGGGGGGAAAGAAGAAAAAATGAAAGAAGACAAAAAAGAAAAAATAGATAAAATATACTTAAGTACCATGTTGAGCATATATAGCACTGCCACAGGGGCTAGCCTGGAGATCTCCCTGCTGGGTGGGCAGATTTAGCCTAGGCAGAGTGCAGGTTGCTACTATACAGCAGGGCATGTGGAAAGAAAGAGAGGGAGCAGAGAGAATAAGAAAAGGAAAACAGAGAGAGAAGAAAGGAAGAGAAAGAAAAAAATAACACAACTGTGCTTGCTAAGATTGCCTTTGGTGGGAGAGAAGAATGAGATAAGAGAAAAATAGAGGACAAAGAGTTGATCCCTGATAACCTGAACCTGGGATCATGGGCTTTAAACCCTGTCCCAAGGTAACAGGTTGGTGTTCCCTTTTGGTGCAGGGGCCCACAGTTTCTGGGTTGAATTGCCTTAGTTGGCAAGCTCACTATGAATGCCAAAGGGAGTTTTCCTCAACAGCATGGAGTCCTGTAGAGAGTTGTCACTGCTGTCTTGTTAGGTGTGCAGCTCTCCCACAGAAGGCAGGCTGGAGTTATCCCTGCTGTTTGGGCAGAGTTTCCCCAAGCGGAGGTTAGTGACCTGGAAGCCACCAGTGGTGTGTAAAAGGAAAGAGATTGAGAGAAGAGGAAAGAGAAAAGAAAAAAACAGCAAGTGGGCCCTCTGAGAATGACTGAGGTGGCAAAGAGAGAAGGGAGAGAGACTAAAGAGTGAAGAAAAAGAATAGACAGTAAGTCAGGGGTCCTTACACTATGGACTGTGGGCCACATGTGGCCTGCCTACGACTTTTATCCAGCCCACTGGGTGTTTTTGCAGCCACTGCTTTTCCTGTGTAGCAGCTGACTCATCTCAGGCCCTCAGTGCACATGTGTGGAAAGTGTGCCGCACTCTTCAACTTCCCTCCTTCTCTTTGTCTCTCAATTCCTCCTCTCAGTTTCAGGTGTGATCAGATGAGTCATGCGCTTGCCTGTGCAGAGACTGCTGCTCCCTGAGGTAAGAACAAGTTAGAATTTACTTTTTAAGTTAGGAGGTTTATTTTTTTTCTTTTTGCAGTTAGTGAGCCCTTTTTGCGGTTAAAGGGGGCCTCTTTTCTGAAGTTAGGAGGTCTTTTTTGTAGGTAGAGGGTGCCTTTGTTGAAGTTAGGAGAGCCTTTTAAAAAAAGTTGGTTAGTTGATTGGGGGTGGGTTCTAGGTGAGTTGCATCACAGTGATAATGCAAATAGTCAGTGCTCAGTGCTGATGCAAATTGTCAGTGCTCAATGGTATTGCATGAGGCCCCCAAACTGGTAATCTGCATAGGGCCCTACAGGAACTTAATCCAGTTCTGCAATAGCCGAGGAGTAGGAAACCCAACTTAATTGACAGTAAGTGCACTTATATTCTGATTGCTAGTCAGTTGTGTATGATGCTGTATCCTCTGTCTGCCCCTGTTCACACTGTTGCCATCTCTGAGCAGTGTGATATGCTTGTATATTGCTGAACTCGCGTTAGATTTGGAAGGAAAAAGGCATGCACATCTTCTTTTTTCTGTAGTGGAATCTGATTGCATGGGTCTTCTCACCCATGCAATTAGATTCCTGTTTGAGTTCACAGGTTGCAGTGTGGTTCTCACAGGCAGTGTGAACTGGAAAGGTGGTGGAGGAACCAACTCTGTAGTCATGGCAGTTCCTGCACCGCACCTGTATGAGCCTGAAGTAAAAGCAGAATTCCACCAATATGGGCATTGGAATATCAATTTGGAATCCCTAGAAAACAATGATATCAAGAGAGAACAAAACTGACTCAGAGTATAGGATATTCAAAGAACAGTGGACTTATGATTACTTTTTCATGCAGTACAAGGAAAGAGCTGTGGGTTTGATATTCCAGAATATAGTGTCTGTATTCAAAGAATACAATTTGCATTGACACTATCAAACTCAACATAAAGATAAATATGATTGTTTGGTCAGAGAAGTGAGAAAAGATAATATATTAAAACTGAAAACTACATTGACAACTCAGCAAAAGGCTTCTGTGAAGCAGAAGCAACTAAATATTTCATCTCTGTGAGCAAGTTTTAAAGTTGCCTAGCTAATAGTGTGCACTGGCAGACTATTTGTGGAAGGAGTATTTGTTAAAGACTGCCTTCTTTCTGTTGTCAAAGTGGTGTGTCCAGAGAAGGCCAATTTATTTAGTTCAGTGAATCTTTTAGGACCTGCAATTACATGAAAGATTGAAGAAATGGGGGACAATTTACAATAGTATTTGCAAAAATCCACAAAAAATCCCTATTTTTCCTGGGCACTCAATGAAAGTAGTGATGTTTGTTATCCTGCACAACTTCTAATTTTGTTTGTGTGATGATTGACTATTTAGAAGTCACATAAGAGCTTGCTGCACTGCAAAGCATCAAAAGAACAACTACAGGAGAGGATATCTCTGAAGAGTTTGACAAACTGTGAATGGTTTGGAGCTGGACTAGGATAAATTTGCCAGTCTGACAATGGTGCTTCTAGCATGGTGGGGTCTAAGAAAGGAGTAATTGGTCACATTAACCAAGAGATGGACAAACATAACCACATTCATCCAATAGCCATACACTGCCTCGTCCACCAATAAGCGTTGTGTAGTAAATCACTGAAGTGGGACTCTGTTATGAAAGTTGTGTTGTCTTGTGTTAACTTCATTAGAGCTAATGCACTAACCCACAGACAATTTCAGGAAATTCTGTCTGAGCTAAATATTGCCTATGAAGATGTTCTGTATCACACAGAAGTCCATTGACTGAGTCGAGGGTGAGTTTTGAAACATTTCTATGACTTACTTCCACAGATTACAGCTTTTCTTCTTTTAAAAACCAAGAAGTACCAGAGCTCAGTGATGCAGAATGGAAATGGCACCTTGTCTTTCTGACAGATGTAACATCACTGCTCAACAGTTTCACTGTGCAACTTCAAGGAAAGGGGAAGCTCATCTGTGATATGCAATCACATGTGAAAGCTTTTGAAGTAAAATTAGACCTCCCTATCAAACAAATGAAGGAAAATTTCTGCCATCTCCCCACAATTAAAAATCTGCTGGCAGAAAAAACATTGGTTGCATTCCCAATCAAAACATGTGTGGATTCACTGGAAAAGTTGCAAAAGGAGTTCCAATTTAGATTTAAAGAGCTTCATCTCCATGAACAGGACATACAACTTTTCCATCACCCATTTTCTATTGACATTGAAACTGTGGATACAATTTACCAAATGGAACTGGCTGAACTGCAGAATTGTGCTCATGCCATGTGTCATTCACTGACTACCTTCTACCATACTTACTCAAGTATAAGCTGGCCAACCCGAATATTAGCTGAGGCACCTCAAGAATAGCATTAAAAATGTGTTGAAAAACTCAGCTTTACATGAGTATATATGGAATGTACTTTGGATATTATGTCAGACTCTTTATTAATTTATTTTATTTCATTACCAATCTAATTGAATTATGTGATAGTATATTCCCATTACAAAGACAAGAAAACCAAAAGTTAGCAAGGTCTGTTCACGATTATACAGACTGCGAAGTGAAGTCTAGAAACCTTGATCTGGATCTTTCTGTACCCTTTCTATGCTATTTGAAATGAAATAATGATAAGAGCTGATATGTAAACAAGCCAGTCTTAAAGTTAATCTTTCTAGCATAATCTTGGAGATCATTTGTGAGGACAAAAGACTGGCATGGCCCAAATGGACCCAGATACCAATTTAATCTATTGAATCAAGGGACAAACATTCTATCTCAAGAACAGGGGTCTTATGCCAACATTGCTGAGATTTCCAGCATTCTCCATTAAGGAACTGGGAACATCCTTAACAACCTTTTGCTGAAATCTCCTCTTAGAGAAAAGAAGACAAAGACCAAAAATAAAATAGTGTCGCAGATTTGTCTTGAAGAGAAGCCAAACCCAAACTCTGCCCATGAGCAGTCCATTCATTTCCAAACATTCAGACAAGGTTGGTGAGGGGTCACTAACCAGTATGAAAAATTCTCTGGAAACAGTATACAGACTGATATTTAACTGGCAAGCCTATTGAGGCACATGCCTATGTCTGCATCTCATTTGGCTCGTCATACTTGGCAGGCACTTGGTAAGGCAACGTCAAGTGGTCTTGAATCTCCAAGACAAGAGATGAAAGTCCCACATTTTTGGACTCCTTGTTATTTATAGATACAACTTTTAACTTAAAATATGGATGATTTAATTTTTTTATTGTTGAGAATATATACAGCAAAAGAGACTAATTCCACAATTTCTACACTGATTACATTTTTTGAGTAGTATAGCTATTCTCTCTCCTCTTCTGAGTTGTTCCACCTATTAATATAAATATACTGCTCCCAATATTTCCTATGTCATGTTTTGGGTTGCTGCTCTCAGTTTGATCTCATATAGATAGATCCCCAAAAGCATAATACTTAAGGCAGACATTATCCATTCAGCTAGCACTGTGGGTAAATCTTGGTCTGCTAGCTAAAAGGCTGGCCGTTCAAACCCACCAGGCACTCTGCAGGAGAAAGATGAATCAGTCTGCTTTCATAAAGATTTACAGCCTTTAAAACCTTATATGCTCCAATGGTTGGAATCAACTTCACAGACTTGAATATTGTTTGGATTTAAGCAAACTTTATGCAATGTTTTTGATTTGAAGTTTGAAAATTGGATGAGTTTCAGATATTCATCTAAACTTCATGATTTGAAGATCTCTGGAGTTTATGAAAATTTGACATTTTGTTCTGAATTTCTCCCTTGTTTGATATGTATTTCTCTATAGAATCTCTGCTCAAAAGAGTTTCATTCCTATTGTAGCATGTTATAATATTTCATTTTTCCTAGTGGCTAAGCAGTTTTCCAAGGTATATATGTAACACATTTTTCATCTACTGATGAGCATTTAGATTGTTTCCACTTTTTGCCTATTGGGAATAGTTCTGCAATGAACATTGGTGTACAGATATTCATTTCATTTCTGCATTCAAGTGTTTTTGGAACAATCATACTTTTTTCCCCCCTAACTGCTGTATTGTTTTACATTTCCATCATCACTGGACAAGAGTCCCAATTTCCCCATGTACTCACCAAATTTGTCATTTAAAAAAAACTTAGCCAACCTAGTAGCAATGAGTAGGTATCTCATTTGTGGCTTTAATTTGCATTTTTCTGCTAGCTGGTGTTGTGAGCATCTTATCTTGTGCTTGGAATCATTTGAGTGTTCTCTTTAGTGAAATACTTATTCAAGTCTCTTACCCATTTGGTGATTGCATGTATTGGTAAGTCACCCAAGCTTTATGTATATTTTACTTCTTAGTTTCTTATTATATTTATGGTTTCTGAATATCTTCAGAAGCTCATAGGGACAGTTTTACACTATAGGTAGCTGTGAGTCAACCTCACATTGATGACAATGAGTTTGGTTTTGGTTGATGCTTTTTATTACAGGTTGAACTTTTCAATATCATTGGTTCTTGCTCGTTTGCTATTTCTTGATATGGCTGAATGTCAAATAATTATCTGTGGTATAGTGACTCCATGTGTTCTTTCCATCTTCTTAGAATTCTTCCTTCAGCAGTGAATTTTACCCATTGAATCTTTCAATATTGGAACTCAAAGCTTGAATTTCTTCTTGAGTTCTCTGTTTGAAAAATACCAAGATATTATTCCTTTTTGGTTTTCTAATGAGGCATATGTACATGTCATTATAATATTTCACTTTGTCTTCCCCAGTTGCCCTTTGAAAGTTCAGCTCTTTGACTTCTTCATTTCTTCCATTAAAATTTTCCTCAGGTTCAACCAGAATTTACACGATAATTGTTCTTATTATGCGCTCTGGAGTCAGTTTCAACGCAGTGACTGACCCTGTGCACAGCGGAATGAAACAGTCCTGGACCACTGTTACAATTCCGCCCCCACCCTCCATGCTTGAACACATTGTTTCAGTCACTCTCAATCCATTTTTTTGAGAGTTTTCCTCTTCCTCACTGCTTGTCAGCTTTACCAAGAATCATATCCTTCCCCAGGGAATGGAGTCTGTTCTGACAGCATATCCAAAGTATGTAAGACAAATTCTTGCCTCTACGGAGCCCTCTGACCGTACTTCTTCCCTGTAATTGGAAATTTCTTCCATGTAATATAAAGCTTCCATGATTGGCTTCTTTCATTCAGTATAATATTTTCAAAGTGCACTGATATTGTTGCATATATTAGCATTTCCTTCTCTTTTGTGGATACATAATATTTTATTGTATGGTTACACTTTGTTTACCCTTATATTCATTCATGATCATTTGAGTTGCTTCCATCTTTGAACCATTAAGAAAAATGTTGCTGAATAAATTTGTCTACAAGTTTTAAGTAGATATGTTTTTACATTTTGGGGTGTATTACTAAGATAAAGTTTACTGGGTTGCTTGATAATTCTATTTTTAATCATATTACCAAGTACCAGATTGTTTTCCAAAGGGACTATACACCATTTTTCATTTCTTCTAGCAGGCCATAGTGATTTTAATTATTTCATATTCTCTCCAGCATTTGTTATTATCTATCTTTTCTAGTCATCCACATGCATAAGGTGTAATATACCCAGAAAGGATTGATTTGCATTCCTCTGATGATACTGAGCATCTTTTAATACGTGTATTGGTCATTTAGATATCTTGTCTTTAGAAATCTCTTTAGACCCTTTGCCCTTTTTACTAGTCAGTTATTTGTCTCTTTATTATTATGTTGTAAATGCTCTAGATTCTGTTGTTGGTTGCTATCAAACCCATTCTTATCATGATGTGCATCATGGAATTGCTTCATAGGGTTTTCCAGGCTGCGAACCTTCTTCAGATCTCTAGGCCCCTGAGTGGGTTCTCATTGTCAGCATGTCTGCTAGTGGTTGGTACTTACCTGTGCCATTCAGGGTATCATCAAGTCCTCTCTTGCTTTGCAAATGTTTTCTTCCCTTCTGTGATTTACCTCTGCACTTTCTTTTCTTCTTCTTTTTTTTCTTTTTTAATCATTTACTTTCTTGATGGTGTCCTTTGGCACAAACATTTATAATTTTGATGAAGTGCAAAGTATGCATTTTTCTTTTGTTGTCCATGCTTTTGGAATGAGAATCCTTAGTCAAATCCAAGGTATTTCATATTTATCTCTGTTTTTTCAAGGTGATTTATACCTCTGGGTCTTACAGTTATATCCTTAAGTTCATTTTAATATGTATATGGTGTAAGACATAGATGTGAGGTAAAGACTCCTTTTTTTAAAAAATTTTTTGACCCCCTTTATTTTAAGGATTTTCTTGTTGATGATGTTTTTGATTGTTGATGATTGTTGATGATTGTTTTTGCACATTACAAGAACTGAAGAATGACGTCAAATCTATTGGTTAGAAAGAGTTCAGATTTCAAAGTCAGAGGAAACAGAATACTTGCTAGCTGTGTGATCATGGGTCAGTTATTTGACATTTCTTGTATCAGTTTCACTTATTTTAATGAGGATATTACCTGGTTGGCTGCTAATTACAAGGTCAGCAATTTGAAACCACCAGCCACTCTGTAGGAAACATATGGGGCATTCTATTCTAAAGAGTTAACAATCTTAGAAACTCACAAGGGGCAGTTCTACTCTTCCCCATAAAGGTCATTGTGAGTCTGTGTTTACTCGATGACAGAGTTTTTTTTATTACTAGTACTTTCCTCACCCTCTCTTGTGAAGGTTAAATGGTTAACAAATGAGTAGAGTGCCTGGTAGCTGTTAATTGTACTCGAGATTGCATGTTTCTTAGGATATGTGATTTTATTGAGGGGCTGGACTAGTCCCCATAATTTTCTCTGGCACTGTCTCATGCTGACTTTGTCCTCAGGCTTGTGACTTCATGATATGAAGTGTTACAGCTTCACAAAGCATTATTTCTTATATATCAAGCTTATTCCATTATTCAAAGTATGGAAAAGAGAATATCTACTTTTTTTATTTTGGAGAAAGAAATGCTTTTACACAAAACTATCATGCCATGTTATTAGTAAAAATGGATCACAGGTCTAAACTAATCACTTGGAAGAAAAAAATGACCAGCTTCCTCAATCTTCCTGGAATACTTTCAGGATGTGTTCTATTCTGTCTCTTAAAACACACACTACAGTAACCTCCACATGAGTGGACTCCATTTAGTTTTCTTTTTCCTGCTTTCCTTCTACACTTCATCAATTAGACTTTTTAGAAACTCCTTGTCCAAATATTTGTCTCAGAAACTTCTTTTGAATTAAGATCCTACCTTGGAGTTCTTTAGTGGGGCAAACCTGTTCTACTGCTAACCAAAGAGGTAGAGGTTCAAGTCTATCGATCCAGAAGTGACTTAGAAGGAAACATCCTATAGATCTTTCACTCTAACACACGTGAGCTTGCCATGATTTGGAATTGATTTGACAAAAAGTGGCTAAGAGACAGTCTAAGATTGCAGAGTTAGTAAATGATGAAGTTGAAATATCCAACGGGCAGTTTAGACTTATTCTCTCTGTAAGTCATTCTATCATCAAAAGTGTCAAGAGAGAAATAGGAGGTTCGCACTCCCAAACCCCAAACCTCATTCCATCTTCAGCAAGTGCCTGAGGTGGCAGAAATTCAACTGTGCAGTAACCAGGCCCAGTATTTCTGTGGCTTCAGGTCTGCTGGATACTTACAGCCAGCAGTGCCTGATGGGATGAGACCAGTGACCTGCACACTGAATGTGAGGAACAAACTGGCTTTCCCCAGGCAGCTTTAGAGGACTGATTATGGATCATCCAGGAAATAATACATTTCATGGAAAAGACTGTAATTATGGAGTATTGAGTAAATAGTATGTGCTTTTTAAAAGTCTGCAATTATGTATTTATCCTATTTGTAATTAGGGGATTTTAATAGGATGCATTATAGGTAATTTAAAAATAAAATAGGGACACACCACTTAACAACTGAAGCAGAGAAATTCAGGTCACCTCCATCTCAACTGAGTGATGATTTTAGGGTGTACCAGTGTTCTGGGTTTCAGGGATAGCAAATAGTCCACGCGTAGGTGAGAGCAACTGGACATCAAACTTGGGTTGATGTCTAGTTTATCAGTGATAAAGTTCTCCCTGTGATTTTTTTCTTTGACAGCCTCAGTTTTCATGGATTTTATCTTATCATGATATGGCCAATTATTGACTAATACATTCCAAGAACTTTCTTTACTTTTGTAATTTTAGGACCTTTACAACTGCACTCTCCAAAATGGTAGTCAATGGCCACATGAAACTATTTTTAAATTAGTTAAAATTGAAGGAAAAAATAACATTTAGCACTATCCATAGTCCAAGTACTCAGTAATAACAAATTGGGATAATTTCAAATTGTATTCTATACTATCTTTTAAGGTATACACAGCACAAATTGTAGAATATTACCATAGTTGCAGAAAGTTTTCTATTCGGTTGCTGATGTATTTTGGACCCATTCTTAAACAATTGCAGTGAAATAAAATCTTTAGTTGAAGATCTCACCACCCTATCTATCTGTTGAACCCTATCTATCTGTTGAACATACCTCTGATTATCCATCAGTCATTCTTGGACTTCTGAAAGCTGCCCTGACAGTCTAATAGCTACTGTCCCACTCTTTTCTCTTGTATGTATCACCTTCCCTGCCCATGCTGTTCTTACATCGGTTTCTATAAAGTACAAACTCAAATACAGTGTTATGAGAGGAAATGACTTTTTACCTAACAATACTATACATGAGTGGCTTATGTTAAGCAGTACCTGATCACTGACATGCTGAGATACAAGCTCACCATCAGTGATTTTTGCCAGGTGATGAATCATGGAGGCCAAACTAGGGAGTGGAATCAGAATATCCTTGTCTGTGCTTTGAAGGCATCACCATGTCCAAGACCAATCCTAAGGGCAGGTCTGTAGTTGAGACCTACAAAGAGAAGTCCTTGGGTCACAGAGAGACAAAGATGTCAGAAAGGCATTTATGAAATTGCCACTGTGCTGGTAGTTGTCTATCAGAGGTGTGTGGTTGGGGAAATCCTGCAAATGAGTTCATGGCAGCACATTCTTCTAAGTCAGGAGTTGGCAAAACTCTGATTTGTGACTCTGAAGTAAAATTTCAAAATTTCAAAGGATATGATTCAGATAATGGTGATCTTGCTTGTAAAATACATCTATGGCTCTTGAATAATTTTTAAATTATTGTGAGGAGAGGATTGTCTTGAAAACCTGCCAAACACTTGTTCTAGTTTCAATGTCCCTGTTATTTTTCTCAGTAGAGTTTCTGGGCCATTATTGTCATTTGCTACCCAGTGCTGTTATAGCAGACATATTATAGGTGGGTGGCTTTTACAGATATTTAAATATGACAGGTTAGGATGCTAAAGTCCAACTTCTGAATGTCAGTTCTATTAAAAGGCTTTCTCTCTCTCTCTGTTGGCTCTGGGGAAAGGTCCTTGTCTCTTTTCAACATCTGTAGGGCTGGCATTCCTCAAAGAACTCCATGTGCCTTGGCATCAACTTTTCCTTGGATCTAGGAGCTTTATAGTGTAGGGACCCTAGGTCAAAAGGACACATCCCACCTGCAGCCCTTCTTTCTGGATAGTAGTATGTCCCTGTCTCTGCTTTTTCTCCATTTATTTCTTATAAGATAAGGGGTGTTGTAGGATACACTCCACAAAAACTACCCCTATGGAGAATCTGGGCTATATGATTGGATGTTGTACTGTATATAAGCTTCTTTTTGGCTTATCACATCAGCTCATATCATAGTGGCTCATTACATAACAGCCAAGTAATATCATTATATAACTGAGGACCCTTGAGTATCATGTCCAGCCACGCTGACACACATTGTAGATGAATACAACTCAACCCATGGGAGTTTTGATTGTATAAAGAGGCAAGGACTCATGTGCACATTACAACAGTAAATGGAAGTGCTTCCTCCCTCTGCGTGGTAGGGGGAACAGAGAAGAGTTCCCACTAAGTCCTTCCCTACAAATTCCTTTTCCCAACATACTTCTCTACCAAGCCGTGAGTGTGGGGGGTTGTTTAACATTTTTTTAAAGGGGAGTCATATTTCCTTTACCAAGTCCCTCTCATCTAGATCCTGCTGTACTCAAGGAAAGGATGATATCTTATTTACTTAATCCACTATGTGTCATCACTTGCTGGATATTTGGTCAGAGAGATAAAACTTGTGGACTGAATGGATGGATGGAATGGTTGCCTGGCATAGGTCTCCAGATGTCTTGACCATCAAAACTAGATGTATTAACTTTAGGCTTCTTTGCTGACAAACAATCCCTCCAAACCTTGTTGTGGCATCCAATGAAAAGCATGTAGAAAAAAAAAAGGTAACCAGTTACTTTCAAGGCAGCTCTGATTTAGGGGGACCCCATGTGTTTCAGAGGAGAACTGTGCTTCACAGGGCTTCCAATGGCTGATTTTTCAGAAGCAATCACGAGGCTTTTCTTCTGAGGTATCTTTGAGTAAAGTCAAACTTCTGATTATTCCATTATCTGTTGAGAGTGCTAACCATTGGTTTCATCCAGGGACTCCAAATGTATGTGAGATGAGGGCTTACTTTTTAAATAAAAAAAATTTTAAGTATCTAATGTATTTACATATTCAAAAAGAAAATTGAAGTGAAAGGAGCATAGAGTGAAAAATTTGCCTTCCCATCCCTGTCCCATTCTGTCCTCTTCCCCTTTTTGTAGCTGCTGCTACAATTTCCTACCTATCAGAGGGTTTTTAAAGTAATGTGTTTACATTGAAACAAACATAAATATATATTTATTTATCTCCTTTTTGTATTCATAGTACTGGAGCCCTGGTGGTGTATTGGTTACACATCAGACCTGTGATCTCAAAGGGCAGCAGTTTGAAACCACCAGCTACTTCTCTGGAGAAAAACCAGGACTTTTACTCCCCTGCACTATAATTTCAGAAAGCTGTCCTAGAGGGTCACCTTGAGTCAGCATCAACTCATTTAGTCCCTTACTGAACACTGTGTGCTTTGATTTTGAAGCTTTGTTTTAAGCTGATGGACATGTGTGAGATGGCCATTCTTTTGAAAAATTCGCACTTTGATAGATTCATCTCCTAACTGAACTCATAAGATCTTTGAGAGAAAGGACTGTGCTTCCTGTATTTTCCCTCAGGGCTCTGTGGATGCGGCAAAACAAGGAGCTGTGTCCATTTCCATATCTATAGAGTGAAAACAATAATAGTTCCTACCTATTTGTTTCTGGGATGATTACATTTAGTACTGAGTACAGTGCCTGTCTCATAAAACACAAGACAGCATCCACCTGAATTTCGAGAATGTCTTAGGAACAGATTCGATGCATTGAATACTAGGGACAGAAAATAGATGGCATGCCTTTTAACGACTTTCTGCCTTCCTCATGAGAGATGTTCTTGATATCCTCTCACAGGTCATCGGGTCTTCAGTATCTGAAAATATTTTGAAACTATATTTAAGGTTTTCAGCAGCTCTTTCCTCCAAAGTGGGAAGCTGAGCCCTTCTTCGTTATTTATTCTTATCCTAGAGATTCCACTGAAATGTGTTCATCTTGGGTGACTCTGTTGGCATTTGAAAAACCAGTGACATAACTTCCAGCAATGCTTAAGCCACCACAATATGACAGGATGACAAACAAGTGGTGACTCCCATGGATAGTGTGGACATTTTAATTTACACTTTGTTCTATTGAAATTCCAAACTCAAGAGAAACCAGAATGTTCCCTAAACAGAACCACCATACTCCCATCGTTCATAAGACCTATTACAATGAACCTGCTTATTCTAAGTGGAGGTGCTCAAACATTTATCAAATAAAGGTACACAACATTATGTTAGGTTTTACCTAACACACACACTCTTTAACAAAGTAGTCTGGGCTAGCCTTTCAACTACAGAACAGTCCTAAAGGTTGGAGACCCAGCTGTTCTCAGTATTGCTTATGTTCCCTTCCACCTTCTGCAACCACTGAGAAAACCTGCTGTACTACAGGGCTACTACTGGCTCTTCAAGGAACTAGGGATGCAGAGTGGACAGGCAGTTCCCCAGCCAAAACTCCTTGTCTATCTCTGCCATCTCAACACTCCCTATTTATTTTAAACCAACTATTCTCCTCTACTAATACTCATCAATAAAATACTCAATATGAATATAGATCCCAGCAAAGTTGTCAGAACACAGGAAATATTTTAGCCAACATGCTTCTGGAAAGAACCCAGAAAAATCATTGTAAACATCACTCACTCTTCGTTATGAGTAGGAAATGGAATTCTGATCAATTTATATGTTAAATTGCCCTTAACTGTGGACACATGCTAATAATATAATTGCAATATGTTTTTACCAGCGTAGTTTTTTTTCTTCTTCTTGTCATCCAAGTGTCACAAGTGGGAGAGCAGAGGCATGGCTTATAGAAAGATGCAGAACCAGGCTTCAGGTGACCTGGAGGTCGGGCTCATGTTGTCACTCACTAACTGGGATACCCTTGGCATGTCATTTACCCTTCCTCTATCTCCAGTTCTCATCTGGGAGATCACATGATACCTGCCAAATTCTTCTGTCAAACTGAGGTCGAAAGTGACTGTGTAGAGGAAAACAGGACAACAATAGGTCACGCATTCTCTGTAGGGTCCTAGGTGCTCTCTTTCCCACAGAGCCTGGCCACATTGGCCCTACTTGTTATCAAGTTCCTCTTATTATTTAGGTGGATTATTTCCATCATTTACTCCTCAGCCCAACCTTCTCATCATCTGTCACTTAGTGCCTGGCTAGTTCTCCTTCCTTAGCTCCTCTTCACCAGTGGACACTAGGCACAATGGTGTGCTGCGGGTTATTTTTTCAGGAGTCATTTTCTTTAGGGAAACTTTATAGTATATTAGTTAAAATATGATCTTTAGATTCCAACTGCTTGAGTTCAAGTCTCTCACCATCTGTGAATCCTTGTCCCTCCTTGTCTGTCTTACCATCTTTGAATATTTCATCTTCTCTGTCCCAGTTTCCTTTTCTGTAAAACAGTATTAACACAAATCATAGGTGCTGATTGAATGGGCACATGCCGCTAAATAACTGAGTAAGTTCTGACTCACAGAGATCTTATGTGTAATCAAACAAAATGAGGCTCAGTCCTGGGCCATCTTTATGAGTATTGGTATGTTTGACTGCATGGCTGTAGCTGTGGTACCAATCCATTTCAGTGAGAGATTCCCTTGTTTTCATTGATCTTTCGCTATTACCTTGGATTAGTGTTATCCTTGGATTTGTCTCACAGGGCGACAATATTACTGTTGTCCCTTTTACAGATGTAATGGAAAGGTGGCTTGTTGGGGCATTGTGAAGGGAGTCCTTATATTTAAGAAAGTAGAAAAAAATCTAGTTGATTTCATTCTACTCCTCCCAACGTTCTATGGCGTTCAACAATTCACTCTTACCTATCACACCAAGAAGTTCTTAGGCTCTCTAAATCCTATCAACATAAACCATGAGTCTTTCTAGTAGGTGCCAGTCACAGGCATAGTGGGTTTGTAAGGCAAAGATGCTTAAGATGTGACAAGCCCAGAATCAGCAAAGCAATTCCTTTGTCATTTTGATCATAGGCCCCTGTAGGGAGGAGCTGATTAAATGGATATTCAACTCTTTGCATTAATGTGCATCCAACTTTAATTTGCATTTCATTAGCTGCACAAAAAGCATAATTTTATTATTTGCCATTAGAAAGCAAATCTCTGCTAACAAGCAGCTACATGCTGTCCTGAAATATGATGTAACTTATATGCTTCACTGTCTTACTAGTTCTGCCGCGTCTCTCCCATGCAGACTTCTGGTACTCTGTTGAGAGGTGGTGTGCCAGGCAGGGTTCTCTTAGAGAAATAAAAATCAGGATGCTAGTAATTCTTCTTATATATTTATTTATAGAGAAAGGTATGTAAGATAAGAAAGAAACAGTTAACTATCTGTAAAGCAGTTCAGATTGCTCAGTGCAACTCACTTGCATGAGGCAACTAGAAAACTGGCAGTCCTTCAAGTCTTGAGGGCTACTCAGTAGTCCTCTGTAGAGGAATTCAGGCTATCTGGTCACAGGCAGCAAACAGCAGAGCAGGTCACCAACAGTCAGCCAGATGACAGAGTCCAACAGTCCCCAGCTCAAGAGATGGGAGAGTGGCGAAGTAGGGCTTGAAGGATCCTCAATTCATAGCAACACAGTCCACGATTAGGTGTCCCACGGGTAGTGTTGCTTGGAGGTTGAGGCACATGACAGACAAGGCAGCTCTCTGGTCCAAAGATCCCGAAGCAAGAGAGATGGCAGGACTCGCCGAGCACTTCTTATCTCTGCCCTTCAATCCATCCCATGTGTTCATTAGCTGTGCCGTCACAACAGACCCACCAATCTTCTGTGGTCATGTTGGCATAACAAACCTACCCATCACAATTCACCCCTTGCCAACATGGCACCTGTACACAATTTTTTACCCATATAGAATTTCTAGACATCAATGAAATCAAACTTATATTTCTAGACATCAATGAAATCAAACTTATACTTAACATCAAACATTGGTCATACATATAAATGAGAACACACTGAGTCCAATTGTAGCTGACATATCATACATGAGCAAAGAAAAGATTCAATAAGCTCATAAACAGAAAATACATGAGCAATCACAAACCTCACTTCTGCAATTGATCACGTGGTCATAATTGGTAGGTAGAACTACCTTCTTCTACTATCTATTCTATATTACCTTTGCCCTCAGCAATCACTTCAGCTGGTTGTGGTTTTTTGCCTGGTGGGGTGACCCAGACCTTCATTCCTCAGGGGTCTAGTTCATTAGATGTCCTGTCATGATGGGGTTGCTGTAATTTACCATTAACTTTTATCACAGGGCATGGTAGCACTAGGAGTCGGTCTATGGGATCTTTTGGATTCCAGATATATTCCTCTTTACCCCCATTATGTAACACCAGTCCAATTTCTTCTTGATAATCTGGAACAATCACACCACTCAGTACAGTGACACCCTTCCTGATCTGTTGATCCAAAGGCATGAGAAGCCCAAAGTGGCCAGGGGACATTCTCAGCTGCCAGTTCAGTGGAATCCGTGCTGTGTTTCCAGGTGGGAGAGTTCCTTCCTTCAGGACCAGGACCTCCAGTCCTGAAGAACATAGGGTTGCTGGGACAGGGAGCAAAAATGCTGCAAGTGGGTCAATAGGAGTAATAGTGAGTCGTGCCACTCCAGTTTCCACATCTTGGTTCCTGGGCCCATGAATCCTGGCTATTGGAGACACAGCACCATATATTGGCTGCTGGTTTAAAGCGTATACAGCTTCCTGGAGAATACTGCCCCAGCCTCACAAGTTGTTGCCACGTAGTTTGCGTCGCAGCTGTGTTTTCAGGAGCCCATTCCATTGTTCTATCAAGCCAGCTGCTTCAGGATGATAAGGAACATGATATGACCAGTGGATTCCATGGGCATGGGCCCATTGCTGCTCCGAATTTGCTGTAAAGTGAGTTCCTTGATCTGAAGCAATGCTATGTGGGATGCCATGCCAGTAGATGAGGCATTCCGTAAGTCCACGAATGGTGGTTTGGGCAGAAGCATTGCGTGCAGGGAAGGCAAATCCATATTCAGAATATGTGTCTATTCCAGTCAGAACAAAGCGCTGCCCCCTCCAGAATGGGAGTGATCCTTTATAATCAACTTGCCACCAAGCTGCCGGTTGATCTCCCTGAGGAATGGTTCTGTACGTTGGACTTAATGTCAATTTCTGCTGCTGGCAAATAGGGCACTCAGCAGTGGCTGTAGCCAAGTCATCCTTGGTGAATGGAAGTCCATGTTGCTGTCTCCATGCATAACCTCCATCCCTGCCATCATGTCCACTTTGTTCATGTGCCCATTGGGCAATAACAGGAGTGGCAGAGGAAAGTGCCAGTCTCCACAGTGCGTGTCATCTTATCTACTTGATTGTTAAAGCCCTCCTCTTCAGAGGTAACCCTTTGATGAGCATTCACATGAGACACAATTACATTTACTTTTATGGCCCATTCAGAGAGATCCATCCACATATCTCTTCCCCACACCTCCTTGTCACCAATCCTCCAATCATGTTCCTTCCAAGTCCCTGACCATCTAGCCAAGCCATTAGCCACAGCCCATGAATCAGTGTACAGTCTCACATCTGGCCACTTTTCCTTATAGGCAAACTGAACGGCCAGGTGCACTGCTCGGAGTTCTGCTCATTGGGAGGATTTTCCTTCACTACTATCTTTCAGGGAGATCCCAGAAAGGGGCTGTAGCGCTGCTGCTGACCACTTACAAGTGGCACCTGCATATCGTGCAGAGCCATCCATGAACCAAGCATGACTTTTCTGTTCTTTAGTCAAATTATTATAAGGAACTCCCCAGGAGGCCATAGGGGCAGATTTGGAAAGAGAAGGTAATGTGACTGGAGTGGGGACTGTGGGCATTTGGGCCACTTCTTCATGCAGCTTGCTTGTACCTTCAGGTCCTGCTCTGGCCCAATCTCGTGTGTACCACTTCCATTTAACAATGGAGTGTTGCTGCGCACGTCCAACTTTATGACTCTGTGGGTCAGACAATACCCACTTCATGATGGGTAGTTCAGGCCTCATGGTGACTTGGTGGCCCAAGGTGAAGCGTTCAGTCTCCACCAAAGCCCAATAACAGGCCAACAGCTGTTTTCAAAGGGGGAGTAGTTGTCTGCAGAAGATAGCAGGACTTTACTCCAAAATCCCAATGGTCTATGCTGTGATTCACCAATAGGGGTCTGCCAAAGCTCCACACTGCATCTTTATCAACAACTGACACTTCTAGCACCATTGGGTCAGCTGGATCATATGGTCCCAGTGGCAAAGCAGCTTGCAGGGCAGCCTGAACCTGTTGCAGAGCCTTTTCTTGTTCCAGGCTTCACTCAAAATTGGAGGCCTTTTGTGTCACCTGATAAATAGGTCAAAGTAGAACACCCAAGTAAGGGATATGTTGCCTTCAAAATCCGAAAAGGCCCACTAGACATTGTGCCTCCTCTTTCGTTGTTGGGGGAGCCAGATGCAATAGCTTGTTCTTCATTTTAGTGGGAATATCTCGACATGCTCCACACCACTGGACCCCTAGTAATTTTACCGAAGTGGAGGGTGTTTGAATCTTTGCTGGGTTAATTTCCCAACCTCTTGTATGCAGATGCTATACTAATGAATCTAAAGTCTTTGATATATCCTCCTTAGTGGATCCAATCAGCATAATGTCATTAATATAATGGACTAGTGTGACATTTTGTGGAATAGACAGGCAATCGATTGAGGTTCCTTCAGACTAAATTATGGCACAGGGCAGAAGAGTTGATGTACCCCTGGGGGAGAGTTGTGAAAGTGTACTATTGCCCCTGCCAACTGAAGGCAAACTGCTTTTGGTGATCCTTTGAAATTGGTATCGAGAAGAAGGCATTGGCCAGATCAATAGCTGCATACCAAGTACCAGGAGAAGTATTAATTTGTCAAGCAATGAGACTACATCTAGAACTGCAACTGCAATAGGAGTTACCACCTGGTTAAGCTTACGGTAATCCACTGTCATTCTCCAGGTTCCATCTGTCTTCTTTACAGCCCAAATAGGTGAGTTAAATGGAGATGTGGTAGGAATCACCACCCCTGCATCTTTCAGGTCTTTGATGGTGGCACTGATCTCTTCAATCCCTCCAAGAATGCGTTATTGCTTTTGGTTTACTATTTTCCTAGGCAATGGCAATTCTAAGGGTTTCTATTTGGCCTTTCCCACTATGATAGCCCTTATTCCACATTTCAGGGATCCAATGTGGGGGTTCTGCCAGTTACTAAGTATGTCTATTCCAATGATGCATTCTGGAACTGGGGAAATAACCACAGGATGGGTTCGGGGACCTACTGGACCCACAGTAGGTCCATTAATAACTTGGCTTCCATAAATC
Source organism: Nesogale talazaci (assembly GCA_004026705.1). NCBI lineage: Eukaryota > Metazoa > Chordata > Mammalia > Afrosoricida > Tenrecidae > Nesogale > Nesogale talazaci. Next base: position 52,694 of record PVJH01002061.1, on the reverse strand, counting down.
CCAACTCTGACTGGCAAGCCTTCGAAATGCTTTGGGTCCCCTGGAATTAGTGTCAGTTCAGAGCCAGTGTCCAGTAATCCCCGAAACGTTTGATCATTTCCTTTTCCCCAATGAACAGTCACTCTTGTGAAAGGCCGCAGGTCCCTTTGGGGAAAGCTAGAAGAAAGACTAACAGCATAAACCGTCGGTGATGTGCCAGGGTCCTTCTTCCAAGGGCCCTGGCCTTCCCCTCATTCAAGTGGTTGTGGGTCTGTAAATTGGCTCAGGTCTGGGAATTGGTTGAGTGATCGTGACTGCCTATCCCTCTGTTGACCTGATCCAGCATTCTTCTGCCTGTATAGGTCACATAAATGTTTAGTAGGTTTCCCATTTATTTCACTCCTAGGGACACCATGACTAAGTAGCCAATGCCATAATTCCACACGAGACAGGCTGCTTTGATTACCAAGAAAGGCTTGTTGTCTATTATAACCACGTCCACCCTGTCTCTGTTGATTCACTGCTGACACTTGCTCTCTATTACCACAGAGTCCAATCAGCCCCATCGTGGGCAAATATCGGAGTTCACTTAAGGCAGTTCCCACAATTAATCCTGTGGGAACACAACAAAGCAATTATAGGAGTCTTCAAAGATGCTGGGGCCAACCTCACAAACTTATTCCTTATGGTTGTAGTGAAGAATATGTCCTCAGGACACCCCCTTTTGGGGTCTATGGGAATATCCTGATAGATCCATTCCACCATACCAATGTCCCTCAGCTTTTGGATGCCTTCTTATACAGTGTACCAAGGTAGGTCAGGCACCTCAAGTTGGTCTAATCTAGGCCATCTGGCAACTCATGTCTCAGTGAACCAGCCAAATGTGTTGGTTCCTCTCTTAGCCTCTCTCGCTGAGACATTGAAAGAAGAGTCTGTGCTTAGGAATCCCATATCCAGAAACTCAGACTGATCTAATATTACATTTCTTGCACCAGTATCCCACACCCGTAGTAACCATTCCCAGGGATACTCCCCAGGCTTTTGCTTGTATGTATTTGAAAGCTCGAGCAGTTCTTTGTGAGTATTACATAGTTCTTCTTGAGTAATCACCTTGGCCTCACCCTTAAGAGCTTTCCTTGCCTTAATTTTAGTTATAGGTCTAGCAGAAATTATCAATGGTGAGGGTGTTTCCTGGGTGTTCTCAGTACTATTTTGAAATCATTTCCCTCAGGCAAAGGTAGAGATGCAGCCCCACTTGGCGTTTCACCTTGAGTAGGTTGGTTGATCTGCTCAGGTGTTGGTTGCTTTGTTGATAGTAGACTACTGTCTTCAGCTGGGAGGGGCAGATCTATTGACTGGGCTGGTTCACTTGTTTCTGATGGTGGCATAATATCCTCCTCTTCTGGATCATCAGCCCATATATTCCCATCCCATGTTTCAGGGTCCCAATTTTTTCCTATCAATGCCCTCACTTTGGCTTCTGACACTGCTCTAGATCTGCCATTCAGCTGACGTTGTAATTCAGCCACTCACATAATGAGACTTTGGACCTGGTTCTCAGCAATATCAGCTCTTTTACTATAGGCAAGAAGGCTTTCCTTTGTAGCACAGGCTGATGCCTTCAAGTCCGTGAGTTGGCGTACTCTGTGGCTCTGAGGCAATCCCTCTCCTTAATCACATAGTCCACTGTAAGGAGGACCAGTCAACCAGCTTCCTTATACTTGGCATCTTGACAAAACTGCTAAAATATATCAGACATGTTCTCCCAGAGCCTCTCCTGTAACCAGCACCCCATCCTTCGGTGCTCTTACTTTAGTTACTAGTTTTGCTATTTCACACCATGGACTAGTAGGATTGGCAAAATTACTCTTGGCTTTAGATGTAGAATTGGCATCACCAGTGCTCTTAAGAATAATCGGATTGGAGAACCAATCAAAGAGACCCATGTTTATGATTTTATTTCTCTAGAAGCACTCCTGGTACCACTTGTGTCAGGCAGGGTTCTCTTAGAGAAATAAAAATCAGGACGCTAGTAATTCTTCTTATATATTTATATATAGAGAAAGGTATATAAGATGAGAAAGAAACAGTTAACTATCTATAAAGCAGTACAGATTGCTTAGTGCAACTCACTTGCGTGAGGCAGCTAGAAGACTGGCAGTCCTTCAAGTCTTGAGGGCCGCTGAGTAGTCCTCTGTAGAGCAATTCAGGCTATCTGGTCACAGGCAGCAAACAGCAGAGCAGGTCGCCAACAGTCAGCCAGATGACAGAGTCCAACAGTCCCCAGCTCAAGAGATATATACCCCAGGAGTGTGGCGAAGTAGGGCTTGAAGGATCCTCAACTCACAGCAACACAGTCCACGATTAGGTGTCCCATGGGTAGTGTTGCTTGGAGGTCGAGGAACAGGACAGACAAGGCAGCTGTCTGGTCTGAAGATCCGGAAGCAAGAGAGATGGCGGGACTCGCCAAGCCCTTCCTATCTCTGCCCTTCAATTCATCCCCTGTGTTCATTGGCTGTGCCATCACAACAGACCCACCAATCTTCTGTGGCCGTGTTGGCATAACAAACCTACCCATCACAGGTGGGGTGTCGTGACGTTGGGAGACTGTGTTCTCATCTAGCCTTAATTTTTTCAGAAGGCTTCTTTGACTTTCCATAGTCACCCCTGCCTCCATTTTCTAGTGCTCTTGGTGAGTTTTGGTTTCCTTATCTGTACAATGAGACTGTTACTGCACTGAGTTGGTAGCAATTAATGGACGCATACATGTTGAGGATCTGTGTAGTGGACCCTGTCAATTCTTATCTCAGATCTCCTTTATTTCTTCTATGAGTTCTATGTGATCATTCCCCAGCTTTTGCATGTTTGTCCCCTAAGAGCTTTCACTGTTATAAGCTCCTGCTGAAAGAGATTTCAGGCTATTGAGCATGGCCAATAGTCATTGATTAACTGAAACAGGAATATGAAAGCCCAGATTCTTTTCTCCCCCCCTGTGACCTAAGCCTCCTGAGATCTATTCTCCTTGTTGGGAGGGATTTATGTATCCTGGACTCCCTGTGTTTCAGACTCTTATCTGTATCAGTGTGCATATTCTGATCTAATCCTATTTGTAAGGTACAATTGAAATTATGATAGTGGGGTGAAGAAAGCACCAAAGAACTAGAGGAAAGTTGTATGTTTCATTGGTGCTATACTGCACCTTGACTGATTCATCTCTTTCCTGTAACCCGTCTGAAGGGATGTCTAATATGTGGGCATTGGAGCTCCACTCCCTGCACGGTATGGTTTTATTTTGAGTCTTGGATACCTACTACCTGATCTTATCAACACCTCATGATCATACAGTCTAGTGTGCTTCTTCCGTGTGAATTTTGTTGTTTTGTTGCTTGTGAGCTAGATGGCTGCTTGTTCATCTTCAAACCTTTAAGACCCCAGACACTACATCTTTTGATAGATGGGCACCATCAGCTTTCTTACCACATTTGCTTATGTGATTGTGTCATGAAAGTGAGTATCACAGAATGCCAGTTAACAAAGTATTCTTGTGCTAAGGGAGTCATTGAGTTGAGGCCCAATGTCTACCTGCAACCTTAATTCTTATCATATAGATATCAATACACAGTTCTATTCACCTTTCATTATACATATTTACATATGTACATGCCTACCTTTAGTCTTCTATAAATGTACTTTGCCTCTTGGTTCTTTCCTCTATTTTTATTTTACTTCCTTCTTGACCCACCATCATGTTCAGCCTTCATTCGGGTTTAGAAATTCCTCATTGCTGCATTGCCCTAGATTGAGTCCCACTAGGCATCCTATGACCTTCCTTCCATTGATTTTAATTCACTTGTTTTTCCATGGGTTGATTCCCTCCCTCCCCCCTTCCCTTTCTCTCACCTCCCCTTCTCCTGTATCCATGCCCCCCCACCCCAGAACCATTGCTTCCATTCTTTTCATATCCAAATTATTTATCCCATCTATCTTATCTAGATAGACATGCACAGAATTAATAAGGGCATAGCCAAAGAAAATAACAAAAGAAGTCAAAACCAACGTAACAATAGCAACAACAGCAAAATCCAAACAAAAATAGCAATAGCAAAAAGAAAGCCCCTGACAAATATAGAAAAGCCTATAAATAATTCAAGGTCTTTTCATTAGCCTTTACAAGTGTTTCCCATTTGAGTCAAATGGGGTGCCACAGTTTATCTACCAAGTCTATTTTTGGTATTCCATGGGGCGGGGGGGTTCATCAGTCTGCTACCCCTACTGCTTTGCTCCAAGACCTCCATGCCTCGATTCAGTCTGTACATTATTCCCGCAGTGCCATCACATGATTCAGTGAGGGACGTTGTGTCCTGCGGTGGGGCTGGCTTGACAGTCTTCCCTGTGCATTTTCTGCTCCAAGCAGGAACATCGGCCTTAGGGCTTGGTGGCCCATCATGGGTCTTTCTTCCCTCTCCATCCCTTTACATTTCTCCAGTGTGCACAAATCCGATGTGCCCCTCTCCCCAAGCAAGCTGTACCCCCAGTGCTGTCTTGTGATGTGCATTCTTCTGAGGTGGTGGTGGTGGCGTGTATCAACAGAGTTGGTGTTAGGGCAGGCCCTGCAGACCTCTATATGTTCCCTGGTACATGTTGGTATGCTGTATTCATGTCTTCCACATTAGGTTGAAGGCCTGGTCTATCTCTTTCCTTTTCCTGGGAATACATAAATAGCACCATCCCTTTGGGTGCATTAGTGTCTGGTCCCCTCCTCCCCCCTTACCCATGTGTTTTTTACTTAGCATGATTTTCTCCAGTTCTTCTCATTTAACAATGTGCTTCACGTGTTCATCACTACATTTTAGGCATGTATAGTACTCCATTGTATATATGTTCCACAGTTTTTTGATCCATTCATCTGTTGATGGAATTTGGGTTGTTTCCAACTCTTTGCAATTGTGAACTGTGCCGCGATGAACATTGGAGCACAGATGGCTGGCTGTGATTTGTTTCTAGCCTCTTCTGGTATATGCCCAATAGGGGAATGGCTGGTTCATATGATAGCTCAATTTCTATCTGTTTTAGATGTCACCAAATCGATTTCCATTGTGGCTGTACAGACCTACAGGTTCATCAGCGGTGGATGAGAGTTCCGATTTCCCCAGAGCTCCTCCAACACATTCTTTTCTGACTTTCTGAATTGGGCTATCTTTTAGGGTGTCAGTTAAGCCTTTTATTTAAACTGTATTACTTTTTCTATCATTTTCTTGTTTTCCCTCTCCTGTATATCAGGTCTGCATTTTATTCTTTCTTTCCTTTTGCTATTAGGAGGATTGTTCTGTTGACTTTAATTGGTGAAAGTTTATGCTGGTATATCAACCATAAATCTTTCTTCCTCTTTCATCTGTGCATGTATTGTTATCAGCCCTCCTCTAATAAATGCCTTTGTGTATCCCCAAATTTTTGGTACATTGTATTTTCATTCTCCTTGGTTTCTAGACACTTTCTAATTTCATTTCTGTTCTGGGTCAATAACCTTTCCTTTTGCAAGAGAAATTATTCATCCTCCAATTGTTTACCCTTGTTTTCGTTATCATTTTTCTGTTGATTTCAAATCTTAAGGCACAGCGGTCAGAGAGAGACATCTGCATAATCTCCATGTGCTTGAATTTACTCAGGTTCAACTTGTGTGCCAGCATGTGGTCTGAGCTAAAATATGTGCCTTATGGACTTGAAAAGAATGTGATTTTTTTTTTTGTCTTTGGGTGGAAAGCTCTGAGAAGATCTATCAGGTCAACTTATCCAATTGTGTTGTTTAGAACTATAACTTCCTTGTTGAGTTTTATTTCCCTGTGAGCTATTCCCCCTCCCCGCCCCCCCTGCAGAGAGTGGTGCATTAAAGCCACCTACTATAATTGTTGAGCCTGTGATATGTTGTTTCATCTTTTGGAGTATTTGATTTTTTAATTCCCCAGGTCTCTCATTGCATGCCTATATATTTATTATGCTCACTCTTCTTGGTCTACTGTTCCTTTGAATACTATATAGTGTTGTTCCTTGTCTCTTATTATGGATTGTACCTTGAGATCAGTTTTGTCAGATATTAAGATTGCTTGTTATATTTTTCTTCAGTATCTAGTTCTCAATCTGTTTTTATTTGCCAGCTTGAGATGTGCCTGCTGTAGACAGGAAATTGATGGATTATGTTTTCTGAGCCAGTCTGTTAGCCTATGCTTTTCAATACCTGAGTTCAGGTCATTGATATTTAGTGATATTACATTCATCTGTAGTCTCTGAGATGTTGTCTTGTACCTTTTATGTTGGATGTTTTCCTACCTACTTATTTTATCAGTTCATGGTGTGTGTGTGTGTGCGCGCGCACGTGGGGTTCATTCTTGCGTTCTTTCCACTATTGAGCTAATGTTATTTTGGGGCTGTTTTCTCTTTGTTGTCCTCTGGTTTGAATTGTTCTATGTAAAGGTTTCTTATTTGTGCTTGGTGAGTGTTGATCTCTTGCCCATACTGGGCCAGCAAGGATGTTTTGAAGGGTTAGTTTTTTTAAAAATGTATTTGAGTTTTTCATTATCTGGGAAGACTCTTCTCCCTATATCTTAATAGTTAATTTGGCTGGTATTCTTGAGTGTGCATTATTTTCCTTCAATTTTTGGAATATGTTACTCCATTCCCTCCTCTTCTTCATCATGTCTGCTAATAAATCTGAACATATTATTATTTTGGGTGGCTTTATACATGACTATTTGCTTTTCCCTAGCTGCCTTTATGCTCTTCTCCTTTTCCTAACAGCTGGATAATTTAACTATTATGTGTCTTGGCGACTTCGTGAGATTCAGTCCGGCTGGTGTTCTTTCAGCCTGCTGAATGGTTGTCTGGTTTTCATTTATTAAGCTGGGGAAATTTTACTCTAAGAATTCCCCCATGAATGTCAATGTTCACTTCTTTGTTGTGCCTTGTTCTAGTAGTCGAATTATTCTAACATTTTTCCTCTTCGTAGCATCGGACATGGCTCTCAGGTTTTCTTCAGCTTCTCTGAGTGTCGTATTTGACTGCTTTTTCTATTTGGGAGGTCTTCTGCTTGGTTACCCTGTAGGTTGATGCTTAGCAAACTGTGGTTTGTGAGCCATATTTGGTTCTTTCTGTGTGAATGTGTGGCTCTGCAGTAACATTGAAAACAGTTAAAGGTTATTGTTTCAGATCACAATGACTTTATTTGTTTGAAAAAACATATTTAAATCTCTTGAGTGTTTTAAAAGTTGTTATGAGGGGCCTGATTGACTCTTTGGTCTCAAGAGTTTGCCGGCCCCTGCTCTAGGTCACTGGTGCAATTCTCTGCCACAAATCTGTTAGCAAAGTCTGTTAATTTGCTACTGGATTCTGTTTTTTCATCCCTCAAGTTTTGTATTTCCCTTTGGTGCATTGCCTTTATCTCCTCTATTATTTCATCCTTTTTCTATATTGCTTTCTTCATATTCTGTATAACTCCTAGCAGACTTCTAACAATATTTTTCTGAGCAATATCTGCTTTTGTGCTCATCATTGGGTTCATGACTTCTTCCAGCATTTTCTTATGTTTCTCCTTTTTTTTTTTGTTAAGCCTGTTGAGGCTGGTTGCTGTTTACAAGTAGTTTTAGAGCCACCCAGTGCCATCTTCCAGAGTTGAAGAATAATTTGCTCTCTTGGGGAACGCGTAGGAGTGCTTCTCTGAACTACCTGTAGGTAGCTGCACTGAGAGGGGGAGGTGTCAGGTCAGGTTACTACTGTATCTTCCTGTGGTTTCACTCTCACCCTAGATGACCAGCATTCTGTTATTTGGAATGTGAGTTGGATATTCATCTCATGGGATGCTGGCCAGGATTCTGGAAAAGGGTGGCATTTCACTGGCTGATCTCTCACTAAGCTATAGCAGTGTTTCTCATGGTGCTTGGAGCACCTTGGGTGTTAGTTTTCTCTCTGTAACTGGAGTGCCACAGAGGATGTACGAGTATATCCTTGTTGGTGTAGAACACAGAAGATGACAGGTGGAATTACCCTAGGAGAGAGATCTCTGTTTTGGGCAGATGTTCCTGCAGGATTGTAGAGCACCAATGATGGTGGGCAGGATTTCCCAAAGTCAATTGTAGGCCTCAGAGTGTAGGTTGGAGTTCCACCCAGGTGTTTTGAGAGAAGACCCCCCCACCTGCCACTTGTGTATGGTGGAGGAGGGGTGTGATTTTCCTAGATGCATGTTAAGTCAACAGTTGTGGGCAGGATCTTCCCCAAAAGGTGTTCTCAGAGTTGCCCTAGATGGAGTGAGAGGCCTGGAGGCCGGTAGTGGCTTGTGAAAGAAAAAAGGAGAAGAAAAGAAAAAGAGAGAAGGGATAAAACAAAGATAAGAGAAAAACAAAAACCAAACACTCTCATATACAAAATGCAAAGGCAAAAGGAAAATAAAAAACAATCAAATTAAGAAAATAAAAAAAGGAAAGCTGAATCTGCTGTGACTGTTTTGGGAAAGAGAAAAGAGATAGAAGATGGGGGGAAAGAATAGAAAGCAAAAAAAAGAGAAATGAAAAAAGAGAAGAGAGAAAAAGAGATAAAGAGGTGAGCCCCATATTATGCCATTTGTAGCACAGCCTTATGCTGTGAGCAGCGCTGTCACAGGGGGCAGGCTGGAGCTCTTGCAACTGGGTGGGCAGAGTTGCCCTAGGCAGAGGGTAGGAGGCTGGAAACAAGCAGCAATATGTGGAAGGAAAGAGAGGGAGAGGAGAAAAACAACAAAGAAGAAACAGGAGGAGAGGAAAAAGAGAGTAAAGAACTAGCTGAATGTGGGGATGGATGGGTTTAAACCCTGAACCAAGGTGTCAGATTTGTGCCCTTTTAGTGCAGAGTTCAACCGGGAGAATTCTCCACTGGAAGAATTGCCCTAGTTGGCAAGATTAACTTAGAGGCCAGACTAAGATTTTCTCAGCAGTGTGGAGCACTGTCACAGATGCCTCGTATGGTGTGAAGAGTTCCCACAAAGGGCATTGTGAAGTTCCCCCTGCTATTTGGGTAGAGTTGCTCTAGGTGGAGGGTAGTGGTCCAGAACACAACAGTGGCATATGAAAGAGAGAAAAAAAGAAAGATAGAACAAAACAAAACAATACAAAAACTGGGCCCATTGAGACCCACTGCAGTGGGAAATATAGAATGGTGAGAGAATAATGAAAGAAGAAAGAGTGGTAAGTAAGGATACAACTGAGACTTGTTTGCCTGACTATGGGGCAGTCTTAAGGTAGCAGGGTTGTGTGTCCGTTTGGTGTGGGGTGCCACAGAAGCTGGGTGGAATTACCCTCCAAGGCAAGATCACAGCAGAGGTCAGGCAGCAGTTCCAACAGTGGTGGTGAGTGCTGGAGTTCACTGGTCTAGCTGCCATGTGCTGTATGCAGCACTGCAGCAGGGGTGTCTGTTTCCTCATCCCAGGGGATCTAGGACAGGCAGGACTTCCCCAGCTGTAGGATCACTGGTTGGGAGCTGGGATTGTTGTCCTGCCTTGATACAGAGCCACTGCTCCCCTAATAGCACAGAGACTTTTTGTGCTAATGGCAAGCTGGAATTGAATTAAGTTATTCTGAAATTAAGGCTTGTTCCAACGGGTTTTTGTTATGTTGATAGCTTCTGGACTCATTAGCTAACTTCTGGCCTTCCTTAGCATGGCTCCCTTACTATGCTAATGTATGTTAAAGGACTTGTTCTACCAGTTGCCTTGGAGTTAAACATTGAGCCTGGGATTTAAAGTTTTACAGAGAAAATATATTTTCTCTCTTTTTTATATTGCGCTTGTGGGGGCTTGATTTGGGGGCTGTGACACTGATTCCCAGAGAAGGAGATCCAGCTTATCAGAGAGATTTTTTCTTCTCGGCCAACTTGAACTGATTTTGCCTCTTGGACTATGACTATCCACTTATCTGCCACACCAAGATCTGATTCAGTTAAATTTTCTTACTTTTTCGATTATTCCAAATCTGTGTCTACCTGCAGATCCCAATGCCCAGGTTATGAGCTGAAGGTAGCTGACCACGAGGGGAGTTCTGGTGCCCTTGACAAGCTTTCAAGGTTTTCCTCATGTCTGAGATTATTTCCCCTTTAGGGCATCAGCCTGGGGCAATTGGTACTTGCTCAGCTGGAACCCACAGCCCAGCATGCGGAACCTAGAACTACTTAGTGTATTCTTGGTTTGCTTTGTGAGTGGAAATTAAAAAAAAAAAAAAGCAGGGTTCAGGACAGACCCTAGTATCCTGACTCTAATTTCAGTCTCTTTCACCTGACCTCACAATTTTCTGGTCCGGCAGCAGGAGCTCCAGGTAGGTGAATCTAACTAGACACCATCTTCTCAATATTTCCAGGCAGTAATTTCTTAAAACATTTGCACATGAATATTCACCTCAGGGTCAGTTTGTGATATGACACACATTATGACTGTTCACTGAATTCCATTTACCTCTCTTCGAATTTCCAAATTGATTGGCTGATAGAGGATACTGATACACATTGTTTCTTGGAACCATATGCTAAACATGGCAATTAATTAGGAGGCAAAATTTTCCCCCCATTTTATAGATGAGTAACTGAATCTCATGTCCATGACCATGGAGTTAGTAAGTGGAAGCCAGGAGATGTGAGCTGTAGCTTTTGAATTCAAGCTCATTTAGAATTCTCAGTGCTCAAGCACTGGTTCCAGCCTGGAAAAACATCTACTGATGAGAATAAGGATCAATCACCAAGTAAAGTGTCCTAACTCCAAATTTTTAAATTTCTCATTCCGTCAACTTGATCACAGGCTCAGCAATCAGAATGGCCTCCCTAGGAAAGAAAGACAACTAGGATAAGGAGGTGAGACCCCCAAATTCAAATATCTCATAGATTTATTCTTTTACTAATCTTTTAATCACACATACATGACAAATACTGGATAAAGGAAGCCATTTGCATGAGGCTGATGGATTTCTACTGATTCACAGCCGTGGGGTCAATTTTATATGATGGGAAACAAAGTCAACCATCACAAAATTATGATTGATTTTGGTCAGTTCATTATTGTCACAGGTGTTACTACAAAAGGTTGTGATGCATGCAGAAATGTAGTTTCAAGAAGTTTACAGAATTGGTTGAGAGACTTTGTCCATCTGGATAAGTGATGGTTGAGTAATGGCTGATGACCACTGGCACCCCAGCTTTAACTTGTGCAAGAGAAGGCAAGGCTAGCTTTGGTCAATCATTAAGGGCATGCTCAGACGAGCCCCATTGTTCTAAATTATTTTCAAACTCACTTTTTCTGAGGGAAAAACTTTTTCTCCCTAGGTTTTCCTAGGAGTTATCAAGCTACATTGCTGATTTCGTGGTCAGTAAGAACTCAAAGGGCATTTGAACATTTGTCAGAACTTAAAGCCAAGCTAGGGAACCCACTGTATACTATAGTCTTGCACAAACTGAGTGCTTTCGACTTTAAGCTGTAATATATAACTTAGAGAGATAAAAGAAAGGTTATGCTGTCAAATAAGACTCACTGCTTATTTGTTGTGTCATCTGGGAAAAATGGTTTAACTTCTCTGATTCCCTCTTGCCCTCATTTAGTCCTTAATTCATGAGGAATAGGTTATTATCTCTTAGTTTGAAAGAGCCTGGAAATGGCAATAGATACAACCATCTGAGTACATGGCTAGGAACCCTGTTGCCATAATGGGTTACAAATTGTGCTACTAACTGTAATGGCGACATTTTGAATCCACCAGCTACTTAGTGAGAGCAAAAACAGGTTGTCCCTGTAAAGATTAGCTTTGGAAGCTCAGAATGGTAGTTCTATTCTATTTTATAAGGTCACCCTAAATTTAAATAGGCTTGATTGAAGTGAGGTTTGTTATATTTTTGAGCTTTTTTGTAAATTTACCATAAGACAAGTTCAGAGTTTTACACATGAATCTAATCAGCAAATACATATCCACCAAATCAAGTATCATTTGAGAATGTACTTATTATAAGCCAAAGATTTGGTGGGTAATGCCATAATACATGTGAATATAATATACCCCTTGAAAATCTCACAATCAAGGGAAACACAAGTCTGTCAATTATGAGAGTAGCCAAAGTTTTTTTTATTTAGTTCATGAGCTTTATTTACAATCAATTTACAGCTTTATTTTATTTATTTATTTACTCTATTGATGATAACATGATTTATAAGTTTCTAGTCAATTATGACAGTCTCTTAAAGCTAAAAAATATAAAATACCACAGGTTTTAGGGGATTTAACTTCATGTGCTTTTAATATGAGCAGCTGAAAAGTATATATAAGTTAAAAATAAACTGGGCTGAGCCCCGGTGGCGTAGTTGTTGAGTGCAGGACTGCGACCCACAGGGTTGGCGGTTCAAATCTAGCAGCAGCTCTCCAGGAACAAGGCTGGGCCTCCTACTCCAACTAGGGGGCAGTGATACCCACAGAAAAATAAATAAACTATACAAGTAAGCCAGTTACAAAGCATCAGAGAGCTGTAATCCTCACTAGAGTGAAAAGAATTGCTCAGTAACACAATTGCTATCAAAATGGGGAAGCAGTTGTGTCAAATATTTTGAAAACCCCTTTCACAGATTTGTCATCTGCTTCTTTATTGGAATCACTATCTAGAGTTGGGCTCACCTGCCCCGGCTGTTGGGCCTGCCTCGAATCACTGTATGGGGGTCTGAAAAAGTCTATTACTGCCGGGATGGGAAAACTATGCACTGCTAGGACCTGAACCTTACCAGAATTCCTGGTAATCTCTGCCTGGGGGCCAGCTGGCCTATTGCTCACGGCTTCCAAATCTGAAGTGGTTTTCAGTGGCAGGATGGCTTCTGGAAGAGAAAGCTTATTTATGCCACTGTTTTTATACCACCACAATTTTTCTGGTTTTCTGCATTTTCTCCTAAGAAGAATGTTGCTGGCTCAGATGTAGATGATAAACCAAGTTCCTGGGGGAGCATACAAAGTAATGCTACTTAGAACTGAATTTGAAGTTCCCAGTGGAAGGCCAGCAGAAGATAGGGGTATATCAAGGCAGAATTCCTAGCCCAGAATTGCTACTTACAGCTCACGTACTGCTCCTACAGGTTGTGACAAACCATGGTTGGGTCTTGCTAAGGGACCCCCTTGCTTGTTTAGAGGTAAGTGAATCCTTCATAACTACCTGATGGGACTCCCCATACTGGACAATCTGTGAAGTAGAATCAAAGTTTTTTGCAGCCTGGGATTTCCTAGTTTACTTCCTGAACTATGCATGTCTCCAAATTGATCTAAGCAGCCTTCTCTCTGTGTGTTATTTTTGGCTTAGGCTGCTAATTTCATATCAATGAGCACTGTGCTTTGATGAAGATCACTTTTTATGTCCCATAACCCATTGAGCCTCTCTGGTCAGCTATAGAGAGGGAAGAGGTAATCAAAGATACTGAATCAGGTTTAAGTAAAGGTACTGGAAGTAAGTCTTCTGGAGCCCACATGATGTGCTTTGCAAAGTTTGGCTTAGTTAGTATCATATCCATTTTAAAGTGACTGAACTATCTCAGTTGTGACCTTGGATCCAGGAGAATTATACCAGGTGAATCCATTGGTATAAAGACACCCTTGTCTATCATTTCTCTTTCTGCATTTTCATCATGATCTCCTTTTCTGGTTTTGACACTAACATTTGCATGCCATACATCACACTTGTTTCTACCAAGAGAAGAACTTCCATGACCATTTCTGTTCTCTCTTATTTTCCTGGGAGCCCACGCAAGCCTGAGATCCAGTGGAGCAGACTCTTAAGGTTTTCTCATACCTTCCTTGGGAGAGTCCTAAGTGTAGTGTCAGCCACTTGGTGTACTTTACTTCTCTCTTTAGCAAGTCTTGGATCAGTAGGAGTGTTGACTTCGGTGGGAGGTTGTTTCTGATTCCTTAAAGTTTCTGTCTGTCTTTGTAATGTTTTTAGTATGGATTTTACATTGTATTCTTCTTTCTCTTCACTGCTGGAATATCACTTAATAGTATTATTTTCTTCCTTGCTTGGTGCCCCGTTAGGTTTGGTGCTGGTTGGTAGAAATATCTTCCAGGTATTTCTGAATAAGTCTCACAAAAAGTGCCCTCTGCATTGCAGGGAGAAGACTTGGCATGGTCAAAGAGCTTTGGACTGTTGCACAGCTACCATTTGACCCACTCCTTTGGTTCTGTGCATTTTGAGCTGTGTGAGGTTGATGCTGAGCAAATTCACCAGGTCACATCTTTTCACTGGAGCTATTGGAAAGCTGGACGTTTTGGATGGCATGATGTCAGTAGCTGAGAGCAGCCAAAGTTAAAAGAAAAAAAAACTAGTCAGAGTTCTCAGTTTGAGCACGGGGATGGAGGCCAAGGCAGCACAGTGTGTTCTGTGTGGAGAGCTGGTTGGAGCACTTGCAGCCATAGCTACATGTGAAGCTAGGGTAAGTGGGATGCTCTCCAACCTAGAGAACAACTAGTTCTGAGACACCACCAGATCTGAAGATTTTGAGGAGAAATTTTCAGGAAATTGATAAAGTGTGTGATCATTCTGGAAACCTGAAGTTGCAGGTATTTGGAAAAGACTTGTGGTGAGGTGAAATTACTATGGATCTTCTCTCCATAAGTATTTGTAATTTTCCCCATAAAGTGTTGGTATGGTACTAAGCAAATAGGGTGTAAAGCCTCTAATTCTGCTCTTGTCCAGTATGTTAGACAGGGTTATTTAGAGAAACAAAGCCTGGACACCTATGATTTTATATAAATATTTAAAAGAATAGATAGATAACATAAGAAACAATTAATCTATTGAGCAGTACAAATGACTCAGTGCAATTCACTTCCATGAGACTGCTAATACACTGACAGTCCTTCAAGTCTTGAGGGCTGCCAGGTAGTCCTTTGTAGAGCAGTTCAGATTATCTGGCCACAGCCAGCAAACAGCAAGGCAAGTCACCCACAGTCAGTTGGATTACAGGGTTTGACAGTCCCCAGAAAAGCAGGTTTTGATTATAAAGTGACCAGATGCCCTGCTTTTAACAATGTTACAGAGCGCTTTAAAATTAAAATAAACATATTACAATATTATTTTTTGCATTCTATGAAAATTTTTGTTGCTCCATACAGAAATCAAAAAACAGTTGATTTAAATCAAGGAAACCCCCATCCCCCAGTCAATGGTGTCCCACTTAAAATCTGGTCACTTTAGTACTCTTTAAGGAACTGCAAACTAAAGTGACACAGTCCATGCATTAGGTGTTCTACAGGTAGTGTAGCTTGCAAATTGAGGTAGAGAACAAACTTAAGCAGCCACACACTGGTCTGATCATCAAAGAGCAAGAGCCAAGAAAGTTGAGGCTCACCGAATCACCTGTCTCTCCACTCTTCAATTAATTCCATATCAATTCATTGACCAGGTTGGCACAATAAACATACCTAACACAGATAGTTTGCCATTCTTCTGTGCATAAGATAATCAACTTAGAGGTAAGAACATGGAGAATACAAGACCTCTGCCTAAAATGGTCGAGGCAGCATATACCAGAAATCACAGCATTGAGATCATGAGCCAGAAAAGGTAGGGCAATTTGAAGACTGTAAAGTAGAACAGCAGGCTTCTTAACCATGGAACAAGGAAGAAGTCAAGGGACCCTGGGGTTGAAATCCTGAGGGTCAAAGACAGACATGTCTGCCAGTATGGATGAAAAAAGGTTACACATACAAAAAAAAACCCTAAAACCAAAAAACACTATCCTTACCATTTTGTAACCTATTTGCTCCCCTAATTATTGTCCAGACTTGTATTGTTTGTGAATTCTGTGTGATCCTTGCAATGGATTATCGGACATAGCATAGAACTAGAATGCTGAGGGAGGACTAGTTGATGTTAGAACAGGGTCAAGGAAGATGGAAGGTGGAAGTATGTGTGTGTGTACACACACACACACACATATATATATATATATATATATATATATATATATATATATATAATTCTGGAATGGATTTGGATTCTCCTTCTCGCTTCTGAAGCCAAAGGTGGTTGAACATGGTTCCCATGCCAATTTCTCAACTTGAGTTGAGTCAGTATTGTTGTTAGGCACTATGAAGTTAATTCCAATTCATAGTGACTCTAAGTACAAGAGAACGAAGCAGTAGCTGGCCATATATCATCCTCACAATTGCTTTGATGTTTGATCCCATTGTTGCAGCTGTAGTGCCAATCCATCTTGTTGATGGATTATTTGCTGACCCTCTGTTTTACCAAGTGTGAGGTTCCCAAGGACACATCTAAAGCTGTCTTTCAAATTTCCTGACATGAATCAGTCAGTGGCATGTAAGGCAAGCAAGCAAAATAATAGAATAGATATTTACCAAAACCAATAGGCATTTTCAATGTGTGTCAGAGTAGAATTGCACTCCATAAAGCTTTCGAAGTTTGATTTTTCAGAAGTAGATAACCAGGTCTTCCTTCTGAGATACTTATGAGTGGACTCAATCCTTCAACTTCACAGTTAGCCGCCGAGTGTTTTAAAACTCTAGAGAAAGAAAAATAATAAAGCATACCACATGGACTATTTGCCTCTTTAAAGTATAACTAGGTAACTTTGATAAAAATTATAATAAGAGGAAATACTCAAGAGGGCCTTTAATAATAAAATTATATTAAAATTACAATAAAAGTATGTAAAATTAGTATATAAATATTTATTTATATACTTATATTTATTTTTATTTTTATATATATTATATATATTTACATTTATTTATTATAAATATTTATTAGTATGTTCTTAGTATATAAAAATACCATCCTCCTTTCCCACTTCTTGTTCTCACAAGGGCCCAGAATTATACAAGGCAAACTCAACATCTATCTCTTTTCATCCACTCGCAGGAATAGGCATGATTGGGTCCCAATGTGTGGGGAAGGATGAATATGACGAAGTTACTCTAAGAATTGCTTCATTGGGAGGAGGGAGTTTAGTAGGGCAGAAGTAAGAAAACCCAATAAAATTGATTCAAAAAGCGACCCGGAAGATTAAAAGAAAAAAAATCTGTTCATTAATTCTTTAGACAGAAAATAAATTCTGACTTTCACAAACAAGGCATTAATAAGTTGAATGTATATAATTGATACTCCAGCTTGGAAGCCCATCAGATAACCTTAATCTCCCTTTTTGTCTTGTGCATTTAAAATTATTCAGTTTATTTTAAAGCAGATATACTGCCTTTGCAGAGTAAGACAGTTGACTCCATGAGGTGATAATTTAGGATCCCTCCAGTGAGTCTGGCCTTGAAATCTAGAGCTATGTATCCATCCAGTTAAACCACAGCCAGGAGTCCATTTCTACCCTAGCATTTTATTTCCTGCATTTTTCTCAAAACTGCAACTTCACTGAGGGACAGCCAGCAGTGGGGTAGTAGGCAAGATGCTGCTGCTGCAGGACTAGGTAGGCTTCAGGCCACTCAGCTCACACTCTCCTCCCCAAGGACCAGGTCCAGATGTACTCACTTATGTTCAACCAGGAAACAAGTATTGATCACTTCTTATTTCCAACTTACTGTACATTATCGAGGGCCTTTGAACTGTAGTCTGAGTGCATTTGATCCTTATAACAGCCCTGTAATGTAGTTGATAATATTAGCTTCATTTCACAGATGAGGAAACTAAGACTTGAAGACGTGATGTAATAGAATGTCTGAGAGTCTATAAGTAGTGGTAGAGCTAAGATTTGAATGCAGAACTGTCAGACTCCAAGATAGACTGCTGAGGCCTGCCTCGGGGTCAGACACAGAATTGGGATCTGTGGTCAAAAAGAAATTTGAGACAAGATCTCGGCTCTCAAGGAATTCACTTGTTAGGTACATAGACACTTTCAATATGATGTGGTGGGAGTGGTATTGAAGGGACTGTTCTGCCAATTCATCTCTAAGACCAGCTTGAGAAAGAACAGTCTTGAGGGCACCTGAAACTGCTTTCAAGTTTCAGAAGGATGTAGTTTTTTTTCGAGTAATCCCCCAGAACTCAACCTGATTCAGTGCATAGAAATCATAAGACAGGGTTGACTCTGCTGAGCTGAAAATGAGCCACTTTGCAAGACTAAAATGTTCTCCAAGCCCCTGTGAGGTTCAGAGCTGAAGCCTAATTTGCCTCCTTAGGAAGGTAACCCACAGGGATCTTGTCTAAGGAAAAAGGGCAGAGAACTGTTTTCTGACCTGATCTATATCTTCTTCCAAGGTGTCTCTCTAGTCTACAACTGCTTATTTAGCAGCTGCGTACATTTACTCTTTGCATCACTAAGGAACTTCTACACAATCATAATTCTGCCCTTGGAGAAATGTATGAGAACATTTGAACAACATGACTGGTGATCACAAAATAAAAGTCATTGAAAGAAGAAATACATTGTGTATGTTCATACTGTGGAAAATATGAACCTTGATATATCTTAGGAATGTTATAGTTACTGAAAAGAGCAAGATTCATAAGAATGCACTCAGTATAATTTTATTTATGAGAAATTTAAAGAGCATATGGATTTTAATACTGATAAGGATTCACATATACACACATACACAAAGAAAAGCAAAAGAAAGAGAAGAGCAACATTAAGGATGGCTGCTCCCAGTTTTTATAGGGTCCTAACACTGTGGTCAGAAATTATGACCAAGTTCAATTTATTAAGCTATGTGTAGGTTTATGGGTACCTCATACAGGCACTGACTCTGACCCCCACCATGCATTATAATTTTATCTCACACATATGTGATAAATATTATTTTGTATCCCAAGAAATATTTAATAGAAAGTACAAAACTCCCAACATTGCACATTTGAAGAATAATTCAGACAAAATACAGCAAATACAGACAAAATCAGCAAGCCATTTATTATTCCATGTGTAACCACTCATTACTCCAACACAATCTCTAGGTGACAGTTATTATGGCTTGAATTTTAATTAATTAATTAATTAATTTTTGTTTTTCTTTTTTATCGGAGGTTTTTACAGCTCTTATAGCATTCAATACATCATTTGTATCTAGTATATTTGTACACATGTTGCCATAATCGTTTTCAAATATTTTCTACTTGAGCCCTTGGTAGAAGCTCCTCCTGCCCCCTTTTTTAATATAGATTTTATTGGAGACTCTTACAGCTCATAACATTCAATACATCATTCATATTAAGCATACGTGTACTCATGTTGCCACATTCATTTCCAAACATTTTCTACTTGAGCCCCTGGTATAAGCAAATATTTCCCCCTTTCCTCTGGTTCTTTTTGGTGGCCGGCTATCAAAAGATGTGGCATCTGGGGTCTTAAAGACTTGAAGGTAAACAAGCAACCATGTAGCTAAGAATCAAGCCCATATGGAAGAAGCACACCTGCTTGAGCGACCACGAGGTGTCAAAGGGATCCAGTATCAAGCATGAAAGACCTAAAAATTATATTATTATAAATGAGGAGGGGTTCAGATTGGGGACCCAAAGCCCATCAATAAGTGAAGCGACATCCTCTTACAGAGCAGTTGCAGCAAGGAAATGAGCCAGTCTAGATACAGTGTAGTAGCAATGAAATGTGCAGCTTTCCTCTGGTTCTCAAATGCTTCCTCCCACTGATTATCATGATCCCAGTTCTACCAGACAGATTCAGCTAGACCAGGGATATACACTTGAGTTGGAAGCATGGGGAATTTAGAATAGATGATCCCTTGAGACTAGTTGGTGGGGGGGGGGGGAGGGGAAGTGGTGACACTGGGAGGGTGGAGGCATGGTGGAGTAGAAAGGGGGAACTAATTCCAGGGATCTACATGACCTCCTTTCTGGGGTGTGGACAGCAGGGTGATTGGGTGAGGTGACACATTGGACAGTGTACAATATGAAGAGGTAATAGCAATTTGTAAATTATTACGGGTTCATGGGGGAGAAGAAGGGGAAGGGGAGATATGGGGAGCTGGAATTAAAAAAAGAATTTAAAAAGTTAAAAAATATTAAAAGAATATTTTAAGATTTTTTTCCCCCAGGGGTTCAACATGGGAGACCTCTGCTGATATAAACAATGTTGTTGTTTGTGGTGTTTGTTGTTGTTGCTTTTTGTTTGTTTAGTATAGATGGAAAGTGGACAGCACAGAAGCTGACTACATAGAAATGACAGGAGATATAAAAGATGATGGCTTTGGGGCCTCAATCTGACACAGCATTAGTTCAATGCCAAGTCTGAGTCACAATGTGTGGTGCAGGTCAGAGACAGTTCCTATGAAGACCAGCACCAAACAAAAGCAGATGAAGAGTCTTCTCTTTGTGGAGCATTCTTGATTGATTCATATTCCATTAGGAAAAGATGGACAGGTTTGTTCTTGAGACACATGAGACATCTGTGATGTCCCTAGCAACACGAGGGGAGATGTGCAAAGAGAGGTGAAAATACTCCACAGTTAGGCAGTTGGGAGCTTAGGGCTAACATTGCTTAAATTGCAAAGTTAATGTCAGTTGTCATTGTGTTGGATTCAATATAAGGTAAATCTAAAAACAAGATGAAATATTGGCTGATCCCCTGCCATCTTTATGATCATTGGTACATTTGAGTTCATTTTTGTAGCACCTATGTATTTTGAGTACCTTCCAACTATGGTTGATAGTGACCATTTTTTCCCCAGAAGTCGGTTACCACATCTTTTTTCCAAGTTCGTCTTACCTGGAACCATGGCAGAAACCTCTCCACCACAGGTGACCCTGCTGGTATTTGGCATTATAGTGACCTAGATTCCAGCAAGTATGGTGGTTTGCATATTTCTTTGATGCTATTGTTTTTGTGTTTACGGGAAGTTAATGACTTCTTACTTTATATTTTGGTGAAAGGGTTATTTATTTTTTTGGAGATTGACCTAAAATTTATTATTATCTCCCAAGTGTAAAAATTCCTTGAATTTTGAAATAATCCTGATTCTTTTCCATTTGGAAGTTCTAGAACACCATACTTTTGCTTTATAATGGTTTGGATTTACAAATTGATGTTTCTGGTTCTTTATATGCAGACTGGTAGGTTTATTTAGTTTTAGTGCTTCTATATTGGGTTAATTTCTGGGTGATGTGTTTTGTGTCTTAATCTCAGGTTGCTGTCTGCCATTATTGGTTCTCTGTCTAAAAGGTTCCATTTAGCATTTCTTGTCAATTTTTTCTGGTTTACAATTTTTAAAACTTTTTATTTATATGAAGTATCCTAATTTTGTCATTACATTTGAGAGAAAAATTTGCTGGATATATAATTATTTATTGACTTTTTTCAGAGTTTTCTATATGTCATTCCATATATAATCACCTCATTATAAAAATTTCATGTTTAATCTCCTTCTTGGCCTGAATGGTTTCTGCCAAGAAATAACAGAATTTTATTCTTATTGGTTTTCTAGGCAAGTTTTGTTTTTCCTGAGTTTCTTTCAGATCTTTTAGATACCTTTGATTCTGGGATGTTTGGTCATGATATGTAGTCATGGTATTTTGTGAGCAGGTCTATCCTATTGAAGATACTTTAAGCTGCCTGAATACATATTTAGTATCTTTTAGATAGTAATTTTCATCCAATATAATTTTTTACTATATTCTTTGTGGTTTTTAAAAAAGTATCTTCCTATTCTGGAATTCCTTCAGATCATATATGCGTTATTTCTCTTGAAATAATTTTTATATCTTTTTATTTGTTATTCTTTTTGCTGATTGCTCCTCTAACAATTAAAATAAAGAAATTTATCTTTAGTTCCCTTAATTCTGTCTTCTAGCAGTACAACTCTGTGTTTTTGACTTACCATTGTGTTATTTAGTCCTGAAGTTTTAGTATTTTCTTGACTTCTACTTGATACTTCTGTATGGTTCCCATTTCCATTTATGCTAACAATTTGTTCTTGTATTATTCTTTTGAATTCTTTCCTGTTTTTTTTTACCCTTTTAAAATCTATTAGAGCTTCTTAAATATAACTCTTTTGAATCTAGTTCCAACTTTTCCTCCAGAAAATGTTCTGGTGGAGTGAGAGTAGATTGTTATTGAAATCTGTAGTCTCTGAGACATTGTAGTATTATTGCATGCATGTATTGTTTTCTTCATTATCTTTATTTTTAGGGATAAATAAGGGTTTATAGTTCCTTTTTTACTAGGTGAGATTTCAATCATGTCAAGTATAATTTTACAATTCGTACCACAATCAGTGTCCAAACAATCTTTTTCTACATGGACTCCTTGACATTGTCTCCCTTTCCAGCTCCCTCGACCCCCTCACCAGCACTTTACTGCCCCTAACCCCCTTATTCTACTTGATGTCTCTCTCGGTTCATCAATCTTGGGTTTCATATACCCACAAACAGAAAAGCATTTAACAGCCTCAAGAGGGTGACCTCCATTGACATAACACCTCTGAGATATACTCTAATAAGAATAAATTAAATCTTAGCAGAACAATGCAAACCAAAGATACAGAAAACTTTGGAAACCAGCTTGGATCCAGGCTGCATCATTAATGACACAGTTTTAACTGTTCAGGTCAGATTTATGCCTTTGATCTTCAATACTCCTCTCTCCAAATCACTCTTATTAGTGCCCACTTTGCTCCCACCCCCTCCATTTTAGATAGGGGGAGTTCTCTGGTAGTTTATCTCCTGTGTAATTCCACTTATGGATCTTGAGATTCCACTGTCTTCCTCTGTTAGTCCAGGTAGGCTAGAGGAACAAATTTCATAAATATGCATATAGATATAGGGAAAAATTTTATGCACAAGAGGAACAGGCTATTGAGCACAGTCCAGTTCAAAGTTATAAGTCCGATATTAACCTATATACCTGAAATCAGTCTATAAAGTCTCCTTTCGACTCACGAAGTCACAGGTCAGTGGGCGCAGAATCCCAGCGCTGACAAGGGCTACCACATGGCTCCTTGCTTCCAGGGCTCAGGGTCCATCAACAGCAGAAGCAACTCATCACTGGCAGAAGTCTCCATGTGGCCACTCCAGCTTCAAAGATCTGGCTCCATTAGGGCAAAGCCATGTGGTCTCTCTGCCATCTCCTCCAGCTTCTTGGACGCTACCATCTTGTCATGTCCATGATTATTTGTCTCTCAGACTAACTCCTAACAACTAGGAAAGATAGCTTCTCATCTTTATGAGGGAACTATCACAAGATTTCCTAGAAGTCTCAGGAGAAAGCCATGCCCACATAGAGGCCTCGTTGGCTACTCAATGGCTATCTCCAGACTAACAGGCTAGACTCCACCCCTACATTTCAATCATCGAATTAACATAAGCACATGCCTGCCACACTTCCATAGCCTCCTGCATACCTCTGATACTGATCGCTCCTTCAACTTCAAGCTATATGGATTCCAATACATTGGTGACTAACGATGCTGTACTTAGCTGTACAACTACTTCATTGACAACACACTTAGATGGCTCCTTATTTGGAGACAAACCTGTAAGAGCCCAGATGCTATTTTATTTGATAGCCAGACACCAACTACAATCTTTGCCACATTTTGCTCTAACAGCCTTATCTTCTGGGTTCCCTTCCTGAGAGCAAGTATTGAGTAGGGCCATGATGTAAGAACTAGTTATTTTTCAGTTGGAGCTAGGATTTAGTGCAAACCCCAAACTCCTTCCCAGATCTATGCTTTTTATTTATTTCTAAAATTTGCAGTAACATAGGAGTTAATACATATTTCATACCATTCCATCGTCAATCACATTAAGCACAATAGTGCAATTGCTTCTGTAATCAGTACCCAAATATACCTTTCTGGACTCTTTGACATCACCTCTCTCATAATTGTCTCTCCACCCCTCTCACCATCCCCACAATAAAAGCAAAACACAAAAAACCCTTTTCTATTTGCTTCCCTATAAGCTCAAAGTCTTTGGGTTTCATTTACTGAAAAATAGAGAACTAAATAACACAGCTTCAATAGGGTGAGCCTCAATGTTGATGCCTCTCTGTGATATACCACAATATGAACATGTACAAGTAAAATATAAAAGAAATTCTGACAAAAATTATTGGAATAATACCTATCTTAATACAGCAGATGTAGCAAGACCTTGTTTGTCTGCCAAACAACAGCACATCACTCTTGGTATAGCTCTCTACTGCTTACTTAGATAGCATGTATTTTCCAGCTTAAGTCCTCAGATTACAATTTTTTCTTAGGTAGAGTCCAGTTCACTCAGTGGCCACTGGACTAGATGGCCTACAAACTTGAGCTTATGCCCATTCTGCTGCTTGTTCCTACCACAGTGGGCTCACAGAGTACTTGTCCTTTTGTGAATAACTGATTTCACTAATCATAATGTCTTTTAGATCCCTCCATGAGTTAAGGTGTTTCATGGTTTGTTTTAGGATGCATAGTATTCCAGTGAGTGTATATACCAGAGTTATTATTATTATTTCTATCATTATTATTATTATTCATTCCTCTTTCTGTGCTGTGATGAACACAGGGGAGCAAATATCTGTTTATAATTTGTTTCTTATTTCTTTGGGGTATATACTCAGTAATGGTACTGCTAGGTCATATGGCAGTTCAATTGCTATTTGTTTTAGGAATCACCATATAGCTTCCCTATATTTGCCAGTGTATATATTTACCTCTGCACCAGCAGTTGATAAGAGTTCTTATCTCACCTCACCTGCTCCAACATTTGCTGGTCTAAGTTCTTTATTCCTTTTTAAATTGGGCTACACTTATGGATGTTAGGTAGTATCTCATGGTTGTTTTCACTTTCATTTCCCAAATGACTAATGACCAGGAGCATTTACTGATGTGTCTATTAGGCATTGGAATATCATCTTTTGCAAATCATCTGTTTAGGTTCTTTGCCAATCTTCTCAAAGAGTTACAAGGTTCTTTTTTCTTGCCGTAAGCTTATGACGTTATGTAGATTTTACTAATTAGACCTTTATCTCTTATGTCATTATTAAATATCATTTCCCAGTCTGTGGGCCCTTTCTTTACTTTTAATGAAGTCTTTCGATGTACACAAGAGCTTTAATTTTAATATATCACTCATCTATTTTATGTTTCACAGACTTTGTTTCCTTTGTTATTTCTGATAGCCTGTGTATCCCTACTCTAGGGCTTCTAGCTTTGGCCCAATTTTCTCATTGATGATACTGATAGTTTTGAATTTTACATTTAAGTCTTTGATCAACCTTGAGTCTGGTTTTTTGAATGAAGTGAGAAATAGGTCCTTTTTAATTTTTTGCAGGTAAACATCTGCCCCCCATTAAATGTTTTTTGGGCGTCTATCAAAAATCATTTGTCTGTATGCAGATATCTTTATTTCTGGGTTTTCTGTCCCGATCCATGGTTCAACCATTATTATATCAGTAGCAGGCTGTTTTGACAACTCTGGCTGTATATTAGGTTTTGGGATCAGGTAGTACAAGACCACCTACTTTGTTTTCTTCTTAAGGAGTTCTTTGTCTGTCTTGGGCTTCTCTTCCCATATGAAGTTGTTATTAGTTGTAGTAGTTATATAATCTGGTGTCAAACTGATGGAATTACAAATAAAGAGTTGGAGTCCAGCCTGTCAATAAAGATATAACCATCGAAGCCTCTGTGTGGGCATGACCTTCTCCTAAGAATTCTGTGGACGCCTATATTTTCCTCCAGGGAGATGGGAGACATTTCTTGCTTTCTCTGCTCACTCCCTGGGAGACATTGCAGCTGACAAGAGACATGGACCTATGCTAGTGCCCAGAGTTTGAGAAGCCACAGGGATCTACGATGATGAAACCAGACCCCTGAAGTTGGAGAAGACACATAGAGATCCCTGCCAGTGCTGAGATGGTTACAACATCATAGGATCCAAAGATTTTCTACCTAATAGTATGAGATCATCTTGCATTCAGTGTCATTGCATGGGTTTTGTGAGTCCAAAGAGAACTTTATAGACTTTTGTCAGACATGTGGGCTGATATCAAACTTATGGACCTGATCTGGACCCTTTATATAAAACTCTTTCTTATATACGTGAGTTTCTATGGATTTGTTTCTCTAGTTTACCTAGACTAACACATAGGTTTTTCCATTTTTTTGAAGAATGATCCTGGAATTTGGATGGGGATTGTAGTGCATTTGTAGATTGCTTTCTGTAGTATTGACATTTTTTATGATATTGAGTCTTCTGATCCATGAACACAGAATATGCTTCCATTTGGGTAGCTTTTTTTAGATTCTTGTAGTAACGTTCTTAGTTTTCTTCATACAGACTTTTTTTTTTTTTTGGTCAGTTTTATTCCTAGGTAGGTCAGGTTTTATGTGGCTGTTGTAAATAGCATTAATTCCTTGATATCTTTTTCTATATTTCCATCACTGGTATAAAGGAATCCAGTTGATTTCTGCTTGTTAATCTAGTATCCTTCTACTCTACTAAACTCCTCTATTATTTCCAGCAATTCTATTGTGGATCCCTTAGGAGTCTCAATATATAAAATAATATTATCTGAAAAAGCAAAAGTTTCACTTCTTTACTGAAAATATCAGGACCCTTGATATTCTGTCATACTCTCCTAGGGTTTTGGCTAGGATTTTCCACACAATATTGAATAGAAGTCGAGATAAGTGACACCCTTGTTGGGTTCCTTTATTCATTGAAAATGTTTTCAACTTTTCTCCATGAAATGTACTATTGTTTTTTTTTTTTTTTTTTTTTTGCACATGACTTTAATTATATCGGGGATTTTCTACTCTGATCTTACATCTTCTTAAGAATTTTTTTATTAGGTATAGGTGTTGAATATTCTCAAAATTTTTTTTACATTTATTGATATGATTGTATGGTTCTTGTACTTTTTCCTGTTGATGTGATAGAATACTTCAGTTGTTTTTCTTATTTTGAACAATACCTGCATCTCTGGGATGAATTTCATTTTGTCATTATGTATTATTTTGTAATATGTTGTCTGATTCTATTAGCCAAGATTTTGTTGAGAATTTTTGCATCTATGTTCATGAGAGATACTGGTCTGTAATTTTGTATCCTTATGGGTTCTTTGTCTAGTTTTATTATCAGGTTTATACTGGCTTCATAGAATAAGTTTGGAAGTCTGCTGTCCCTTTCCACGTTCTGGAAGACATTGTGTAGAATTGGTGTCAACTCTTCTCTACATGCTTGGTAGTATTCTTCTATCTGAACTGGGGCTCTTTTTAGTTGAGAGTTTCTTGATGACCCTATCAACTTCTTCTTTTCCTCTAGGTTTGTACAAGGCCTTCATGTCCATATCCTTTAATTGGGGAGAGAGCAAGTGATTGTGTTAGTCCAGGTTGACTAGAGAAACAAATTCAGGGACACTCATATTTGTGTAAGAGAGAGCTTCATATCCAAGAGCAAGTGTTTATTTAGAAAATATCCCTGGCTAGTCCAGATCAAGTCCATAAATCTGATATTAGCTTGTATGTCTGACACTAATTTCTATAAATTTCTCTTCAGGCTCACATTGCACATGTACTAATGCTGAATGCAGGAGGATCGCAGGTCAGTTGGTGAAAATTCTGATGGTTCCAGTGACATTGGAAGAATTTTACCACTGACACGAGTCTCCACTTGGCTCCGCCAGCTCTCAGAGTGTGGTACCTCAACCAGAAGATGAAGCAGAGACAGAGACCAGAATCCTCATGAGAAGGTCATGCCCACAAAGAGGCAACATCAGCCTATGACCTGATTAACAGGCTAGGCTCACTCTTAATACCATCAACCTGACAAAAACTTAGGTAATTACCACTGTGATTTTGCAAGTATTTGTCTAATAGTCTCCAAATTATTGAATTTGTCGGAATACAGTCTTTTGTAGTATTGTGAAATTAATCTTTTTATTCCATTAGGATCTGTTGTGATTTCATGCTTTGATGTCTGCTCTTTCTTTTTCTTTGTTAAGTTTGCTAGTGGTTTGTTCATTTTGTCGAACTTTTCAAAGAATCAATTTTTGCTTTTGTTGTTTTTATCCATTGCTCTTCTATTTTTCAGTTCATTTATTTCCACTCTGATTTTTATGGTTTCTTTTCTTTTGCTCTTGGAAGGATTATGTTTCTGACTCTGTTCTAACTGCTGGTGGTGCTGTGTAAGGTGCTCCTCTTTTTCATGTGTGCATTTATTGCAATAAAATCACCTCTGATAGGCTGAGCCCCGGTGGCATAGTGGTTGTGTGCAGGACTGCTGCCCACTGGGTTGGCAGTTCAAATCCAGCAGTAGTTCTCCAGGAGCAAGGCTGGGCCTCCTACTCCCACCCGGGGGCAGTGATGCCCCCCCCCCCCCAAAACAACGACAGCAACAGCAATGAAATCACCTCTGATAATAGCCTTTCTTTAGTCCCATAGATTTTGGTATGCTATATTGTCATTTTTGTTGATTTCTGGAACTTCCTAATTTCCTCTCTGAGAAGTGAAATATTGAATTTCCAGATTTTTGTCTTTTTTTGTTGTTGTTATTTCTATTTTTGATTTCCAGTTTTATGGTGCTGTGGTATGAGAAGGTGGTTACAGTGACCTCCATGTGTTTGAATTTTCTCAAGTTACCTTGAGGTCCCAGCAGGTAGTCTATTTTCAAATATGAACCCTGTGGATTGGAGAGGAATGTCTTTGTTACTATTGTTATTGGTTGGAGAGCTCTGAATAAGTCCAGTACATCAAATTTTTCAATTGTGTTGTTAAACTATTTTCTACATGAAATTCCTACTGCTCATCTTTGTTGAGAGCAGCATATTCAAATCATAATTGGTTACTTGATTATTTACCTTCTCATCTCTATAATGATTTGTTTGACAAATTTTGAGCTTCTTTCATTAGGTGTATGTATTTATTATGTTTATGGGTTCTTATTCTTTTGATTCCTTGAGCATTATTAATGACCATTCTTATTTCTCATTACATGACATTCCTTGAGGTCTATTTTGTCAGAGATTAGTATTGTTCCCACTCCCCTCTCATTTTTTTTTTGTCATTAGCGTGGTAATGTTTTTACTATATTTTGACTCTCAATCTATTTTTGTCTGTGAGTTGAAGATATGTCTCTTGGAGGTAGCAGTTTCTTGTTTAATCCAGTTTGCTAATTTTTATCTTTCAATAGGTGAGTTTAAATCATTGGGTTCAAAATAATTAAAACTAAAAGTAGATGATTGCTGTTATACTATTTTTATTTGATGTTTTCTTTTCTTACACCTTTATAGGGTGATGTGTGTGTGAGTAGTTTTCTCTTTGTTTAGCCATGAATTGTAGTGTTTTGGGTATCGCTTTCATTATATTGTTTTCTGGGTGGTGTTGCATCCTGTAGTCTCATGTTTGTATGCTGCAATTGCTGTTTTTCCAACCATAAAGATCTAGAAAGTATTTTGCATAATGCTGGTTTTGCTTTTATGAATATTCAAAGTGTTTATTTGAGAAAACTTTAATTTCTCCTTCAAATTTAATGAACAGCTTTGCTAGAGAAATGATTTTTAGATTGAAATTATTTTCATTTAAGTTTTGAAATGCATTGCTCTGATTTTTTCTTTCCTGCATGGTTTTTTGTGGAGAGATCTGAGCTTATTCTTATCTGCTTATCTTTAATGATATGCTCACATATTTCCTCCTGTTCATATACCCTAGTAATTCTAATACATTTTCACTTCATGAAATCCCACATCAGATTCTTCAGATTCTCTTGCTTTCATTTCTCTCATTTGGGGAATTCTGCTTGGTCATCTTTGAGATTGCTGATTTGATTTTCTGCTTCTTCTATTCTATTGGTTACATTATTCACGTTTTTTTGTTTCTGCTACATCAAACCTTAGTTTTTCATTCAGTGTGAGAATTCTAGTATCTCTGTTTTTCAACAGTTTTCAGGATTGATCCCGTAATTCCTTCTATGACCCGAAACAGCATCTCAAACATCCATCCTCTAACAATTCAAGGGCTATGTAAACCATTATGATTGCATCATCTTTTCTAATCGACTTGTTTCTCTAGATTTTTTTTTTTTGTGGTAGCTGTGGTGTTGGCTGTTGTTTGCATCATATTTTGTTTGGGCTAAAGGTGGTATGTAGTTTTCTAGGATGTGTATAGAGTAGAAGGGCTGGCCCGTTCGCTTAGGGGATGGTCAGATAGGTGTTGGAAAACGTGTTGTGTGTATATGAGGAGGGAGTGTTAGGTGGGTGAGCAAGAGGATAAGGGTATCATTTCTTAGGTGTAGGTTTTAAGTGGTGGTATTAAACATAAGAAACCTTGACATTAAGTGTAGTACTTTTTAGCATATTGGAGAAGAAAATTGTGGAAGATGGGGTTTCATTTAGCAAGTTAAAGGAGAGTGTATGTGGAAAGAACAGATTCCAGGGGTTATGGCATTTAAGGTAAGTCAGGGGAATATTGAAGTTATCCAAGTACCTTATAAATCCTATGTATTATGTAAGGAGATTGCAGTCTTTCCATTTTTGTGCCTATATCAGTGAATTCCTGAACACCTTAGAATTTTTCCCTCCATGTGGCCCTAGGGTGGAAATGGGCTATTATATTGATTACTGCAGGGAAGAAGGGCTTCTGATTAGAGGGCATGCTAAAGACCACAGGAACACCACTAAGAAATCCAGAAATTCCAGATTTCTTTTCCTCTGGTGGAGTAAGACATTCTGTGTTACCTTTCTCGAAAGAAAATAGGAACAAATCTAGCAATCTCCTGGAGCCTGTTGTGCTGTGGTTTGCATCAACCTCACCTCTGTTGTGCATGAACTGGATGCCTTTCCAACTAGCTGAGCAGTCTATCAGAAGAGCCCAGTCGAATCCCTGCCACCAGGGGAGAGAGCTGTATCTCATGTAGAGTTTATTCACATTGGAAACCTTGCTCCACAGTCTGTTTTGAGTCCCAGTCCTCAGGCCCTCCAGGAGTTCTTGTGGGGTTCCCTGGGATGTCCGAGAGAGCTGGAGTGTCTTGTGCTCCTTCCCCATGCTTGTGAGCCACTGAACAGGAGTGGAGGGTGGGAGGAAGTAGCTGAGAATTGCTACCATACCCACAGGAGGTAGGTGCTGTGAAAATGGGAGGAATGTGATGAGCACAGCTGCTGTCTGTATGAGAAAACTGACTGAAGAACCCTGGGGTGTTGGGAGACCTGATCAAGTCCCATTTCCCCAACTCTGTTTTCTCACTTTCATATCTGACAAGCACACAGCAAGTTCTTCATGTGAGTGCCATTTATTTATTAAGTATGTTGGTTTGATGCACTCTTTGTTTTGTTTTAATACATCTGTGCAAAGGTATTCCAGTTGATAGTTTGGAAGAACCAGGGCTTGCAACGTTTATGTGTGAGTGGCCTTGGTATGTGGGAGTGTGACCATGAGGCCCTGATCATTGGTCACATAAAATAGATTAGGGAAGTCTGGTCAGGTGTTTACTACCACCTATCATTGATTTAGTGGTGCTAGAATGGAGCCCTGATAGTGAACTGGTTACATAGTGGTCTGCAATTTGCATGGTCAGTAGTTCAAAACTACCTTCAGGTCATGGAGAAAGACTGGACTTTAGAATCTTGTAAACAATTGCAGACTCATAAGTCCACACTGGGGTCACTATGAGTCATCATTTACTCAATGGAAGTGAGTTTGGTTTTTGGAGAGGGAGTAGTGGCATTCACCCACAGGGTGGGGTGGGGGAGGGTATGTCTCAGTAGGATCACTGCCTGTTATTGATGGGAGGAAAAGAAAAGAGGGGATGGGATGGGGAACCGGAAGAAAAACGAAAAGGAAGTAAGTGTGGAGAGAATTTTTTTAAATTAATAAATCATTTTATTGGGGGGTCTTAAAGCTCTTACAATAATCCACGAATCCACTTTGTAAAGAATATTTGTACATATGTTGCTATTATCCTTTTCAAAACATTTTCTTTCTACTTGAGCCTTTGGTATCATTTTTTCCCTCCCACCCTCACCTGTCCACCCTCATGAACCCTGAATAAATGATAAATTATTGCTATTATTTTCATATCTTACACCATCTGCTGCCTCCCTTCACGCAAGATTCTGTTCTCACCTTGGGTGGTGGTAGTTTTATATCAATCATTGCTATAGGTTCCCCATTTCTCCTCCTACCTCTTTCCCCCTACCCTTATGGTATTGTTACCCCTATTATTGTTCCTGAGGGTTTATTTGTCCTGGGTTTTGTGTGTTAGGCACTCTTATCTGTACCAGTGTACATGTTTTAGTCTAGATGGATTTGTAAAGTGAAACTGGGGTTATGATAGTAATAGGGGGGAAGCATTAAAGAACTTGAGGAATGTTGTATGTTTCATCAGTGCTATACTGTTCCCTGGCTGACTTGTCCCTTCCTTGTGACCCTTCTTTGACAGGATGTTCAATTGTTCACAGATGAGTTTTGGGTCTTCACTCTCTTCCACTTTCTTCCCTCTCCCACACTTCTGTCCATGTTTCCTGATACCTGATACCTGTTGACCCCTCATGATCACAGAAGCTGGTCTGCTTCTTCCATGTAAGATTTGTTGCTTCCCTGCTAGATGGCCACTCATTTAGCTTCCAATCTTTAAGACCTCAGATGCTATATCTTTTAATAGCCAGGCACCATCAGCTTTTGTCACCAATTTCATTCTTACACCCCATTCTGTCTTCAGTGATTGTGTTGGGAAGATGAGCATCACAGAATGCTGGGTTATTAGAACAAAGTGTTCTTGTGTTGAGGGAGTATTTGAGTAGAGACCCCACTTCCAACTGCCACCTTAATACTTAACATATAAATATATGTATATAGGCCTATATCACTATTGTTTAGATAAATATATGTTTATATATGTATGTGCCTGCATTTATACTTCTATAAATATATTTTGCCTCCTAGTTCTTTCCTCTGTGGGAAGAGTTAAAAAAAAATTGGCACAGCATCCTCCAAATGCTAGCTGCAGTACGTTGTTTTTGGTGGAAGTGTAGCACAGGAGTACAGTCATCTGCAGAGGTGTGGTGCAAGCAAGCAGCCTACTTGACAGAAGTGTGCAATGGCAAGTATGAAGGTTGCATGGGAAAGAGCTTTCATGAACTTGACACTTCTGAAGTTTGTTATTGTTAACAAGTTGCTCATAGTGATTTTATGTATAACAGAATCAACGTTGTTGGTCCCTATGCTATCTTCATGCAGTTGAATCCATTGCTGCTCTTAGTGTATTTAAACCATCTTTAGAGTTACTTTTATTTTGTTAGTTCTCTACTTTATCAAACCTAATGGCCTTTTCTACAAATTGATCTTTCTTGATTATGTGTTTGTAGAAAATAAGTTCGCTGAAATTTCACCATTCTCATTTCTAAGGAACATTTTCGTTGTATTTCTCCTAAGTTTGATTTACTTGTTCTTTGGTACTCCAGGAAATATCCAATATTCTTTTCCAACCTCACAGTTTGAAGATATCAATTGTCTTGAAGATTATAGGCTACTTGTTAAATATCCATGAAAGTGTTCATTTCTGATGTTCTCTCTAGGTTAGTGCTAGTTTTTCCATATCTGGTAGGCATGACAGCAGTGAGTTTTTCTTCTCATTGTATCTCATTTTATTCATAATTGACAGATATTTTGTTCAGAGGTAGTTCCCCAAATCTAATCATATACACCTCGTGTCATTTAGTGCTATGAGAAATTGAGATGCATTCTTGTTGGGGTCTGTTATGAACTGAGTATCCTGGAATTGTCTACCTAATAAATGGAAGAAGTAAAAATGCATCTTCCAACACTTATCCCCCTAAAGGCAATCATTATCCCATGTTTGTGAACAATAAAAATAGGTGAATATGCTATTTCAGATATCCCACAGAGAATCCCAGAGAATAAAGAGAAAACAATGTGGTGCTGCTGAGGCAAAGCCTTGAAAGACCATAATTCGTTCAATGGTGGCTACAATGATATCAAGAGATAATTGTGGTCAGAAAGGATGTGAAATGAGCATGTAAATTGTATACTATCCAACACAAAGATAATATACATATTAATTTGCATCTTATTAGGTTTATTTAACACTTCCGTAATTTTCTTTTAATAGTGATATGAGATAGAACTAGAGCTCACATTTTCCTTAACTTTTGTTTGACTACCCCTAACCCATAATTCACAGGATAATGTACACTTTTCACAAAATTTGAATTTCTACCTATCATCTATATTAAAATTTCACATAGATAGTTTTTATTTCATTACCCTGACAACCCATTTCTCTTTTGGTACCATAATGCTTTAAATATTATAGTTTTAGAATACATTTTTATATCTTCAGGACAATATTTTTTTCAAAGACATTCTCCCCCACTTGGCAAATTATTAATGACTAGTAGGAGCTTATTTTCTAGAGAAACCTTTCAATTTCAATTTTACCTTCCATTGAGAACATGACCTTGTGCTTGTACATTCTTCAGCATGATAGCAAATCTTTGTTTCATAGATAGTTGAAAGACATAAAAACAGGAGACTTACAGACAACGCGTTGCTGCCTATCTTTTAAATCTATCTTCACAGTAGCCCTATGACTTTAGGTTGTATTTGTTAGCTGTTTTCAAGTTGGCCTCTGACTTCTGGCAACTCCATGCACAGTAGGATTGGACCATTGTTTTCTATAGGCTTTCATTGGTTAACCTTTCTTGCATGTCAATTGCAAGACTTTTCTTCCTAATTTAACTTAGTCTGGAAGCTCTGCTAAATCTGGTAATCATTCTAGAAATGTACAAACCTCCTTTGACAGATGGTGGTGGCTGCATTTAAGGTTCATTGAGCAGCAATCAAATCCAGGTCTCTAGCCTGAAAAGCAAAAATTCTACCACTAAATATCATCGTCCTCTATGACTTTAGACTGTGTGGTCATTCTACAGACCACAAATTAAAGTTTAGGAAGGACTTTTCCAAGTTCACTCAACCAGCAAGCTTTAGAAACAGGACTAATTTTTTTTTGAAAGAACAATGATTGAGAAATTGGGAGCAAAGTTTATGATTCTAAAGAGATATCCCTGATTTTGATATATTTTAATTAAAACACTATTTTAGATGAAGCTCCAGAAAGACTTTCAGAGCAAAGAGTATGTGATGTTAGGACCCAAAAGTAGTAAGGATCTTCAGTGATGAAATTTAAATAGGGAGTTTGGTTCTAAAATCTGTCCTTGACAAATGATTGCCACATACTCTTCCTGGCAGGTCTCACCTTGTCACATTTTAGCAACCACATGCCCCCACCTGAACCGCTGGAGGTCTTGTTGGCTTAGTGTTCTTTAACCCCGTCAGAAGAAAGGCGATTGTTTCTGCTTATGTAAATATTTATGAACTCAGAAAGCAAAAAGGGCAATTTTAATCTCTCCTGTAGGATTATTATGAGTCAGAAATGACATGATGGTAGTGAGTTTTTTTTCCTAATTGTTTGTTTTGGTTTTTGAGCTTGGAAGTTGCTGGTCTCTGTGGTGTTGCTTGCTACTAGCCAATCAGGCTATATCTGAGTTGATCTTCTTGCTTTCCATATGAATACTTCTGAGCCTGAGCTATCTTACCTTTACAAATGCCCACTGAGAACAAAGATAGGCAAAAGGAAAAAAGACAGATTTCCTGACTTTCTTCTTTCTGCTCTCCTATAACACTACATTTTTGTAAATTTCCACTCTTGGAAGGACACAGGAATGACACTTGATTCTTTGTGAGAAGAAAGCACAATTGAATCACTTCTCTGTCCTAGGAATCTTACAGGCCATTTTATTTAACCTTCACTGCAATTTTATAAATATAGACACTTATCTCTATGTTGTAGATGAGGAAACCAACATCAGGGTCTTCTCAGAGAATATGCAGTGCATTGCTAGTGAAATGAGAACAAAACTCCAGGTCTGCATAACTCTACATCTAGTTCCACAAATATTATGCTAGCAACCTACTCCGGTACAAGTACTATAGCTGTAGCTGCCTTCCTATTGGCAAGGATTTGACCCAGGGAATTAAGATATTCTTCTATAGGTATATCTTTTTCTTTGAGCTCCTCTCCATTTAAGTGCATGCAGACCTTTGTCATCTGGTTTCTTGAGAAGGGTAGAATTGAAAAGATATGGAGCTGTGGGCATAGAGACCGGCAAGTAGAAGAATTTTATTTTT
The DNA here is from genome assembly GCA_004026705.1 of Nesogale talazaci. Classification (NCBI taxonomy): domain Eukaryota; kingdom Metazoa; phylum Chordata; class Mammalia; order Afrosoricida; family Tenrecidae; genus Nesogale; species Nesogale talazaci. Next base: position 16,587 of record PVJH01002061.1, on the reverse strand, counting down.
TCTATGGGGTAATTTAGACACATATATTAGGTACTTTCATTTTCCCTTGGCTCAGGAAAGGATGGTTGGGTTTTGCACATGAAGGTTGAAGACTTTTGCCAACTGACTATCTTGTCTCATTCAGATTCCTCTGATTCATATAATCTCTCTCCCCAGCTGCAGGCCTGTGGCTCTGAGTGCCCGAATAGAAAGCCACTCATTTTCCTTCATAAAAGAGGTTCCCAAAGCAAATATTTCAAGCTAGTCCAATTTAGTCAAAGAAAGTTAGAACCTGGATGCTGTTGTCAAGGAAACCATCTCCTCCTTCCCTGTATGCTGTGCATACATGTATCACTTAATCTCTGTGCTCTCCAAGGTAATATCATAGCTCTGTGCTTGGGGAAGGGCTTTTAAAAAGGCATATAAAACCTCTTAGCATCAAGAAGATTCATTAAATAATCTCATTCCAGAGAAGTTTAAATTATTCTTTGTAGACCTTTTTATGCTGAGGACAGGGAAAAGGCTGAGTCAGTGCTATCTTTCATAGTACAGCTTGGTGTCTTGGTCGAAAGTTTTCCAATATAAACAAATCAGGGTTTGGAAGCTCAGAGGGTAAGCATGTGTGTGTAATAATAACAAGGCTGTCCTGTAAATGTAATGCCACAAGCTAATCCCTCAGGTAGATCCGCTTACATCTGTAGGACTCCAAGGTGTCAGGACGCCCAGCATAGTTCAGGCTTTCCATGGCAAGACAACCTGCCAAAAGTCTTCTTGTTGGGAAATGGCAAGGAGATTTGTGCTTTCTAAAGTGTTCTTAAGCCAAGTCTGGGAGTGCATTGCTTTTATCTCAGTATTTGGTAGTCAGTCCTTCTCTCTTTCCTCTTGGTTGCTAACATCATATTCTTCATTTCTTTGTGCCCTGACTCAGTATATTAAAGCCACCTCCATATCTGGTAATTGAAAAGGCAAATTGGGATCCCTGACTGAGAGATCCTGGACTTGCCAAAGAATCTACACTTTCTTCCTTTCAGTACTTCCCAGCTTCTAGTGTGCAGATCTCTCCTTGCCCAAGACACCAAAAACCCAAACCCATCCATTGAGGTGATTTAGACTCATATTGACATTATAAGGCAGAGGAGAACTGCTTCCTGTAGTTTCCAAGTTGGTAAGTCTTTACAGGAGCAGCCACCTTCACCCACCTTAAGGAACACTGAGGTCCTTGGTGGTACAGTTTGTGCTCAATTACTGTTATGGCTTCATCTCTACCCACTTCCAGTCCCATCCCTCCACTCTGAAAATATGTGTCAATTTGTTTAGACCATGATTCTCAGTATTATATAATTGTCCTCCATTTTGTAAAATGATGTGCTTATCCTATGTTCTCTAAATCCTGCCCTTTATTTTGTTAATGAGGCAGGATGCAATCTATTGGATCAGGGGATACTTTGAATTAATTTCTTTTGAAATATAAAAGAATTAAACAATTAAGCAGAGATGAGAAATATCTACTCCCTCCAAGAAAGATGGTCTGGGAGCAGAGTTTTTCGGATCTGGGGTGCCTGTGCTGGGAATTTCCTAGACCCAGGGATAAGAACTTTCTGTTAGAGGCAAAATGATGATAAAAATCTTTCTGTGGCCAAACAAGAGATAAAGTCTTCCTCTAGAACCGGTAACCTGAAGTCAGACTTCCAGCCTCCGAAACCGTGAGAGAATCAATTTGTTTGCTAAGGTTTGTGGTATTACTTTTTATAACGGCACTAACTTAACTTAAATCTAAAGATGGGTGGTTTGAGTTTACCCAGCTGCTGGTTGGAAGAAAAAACTAGAGATCTGCTTTTTAAGATAACAGTTGTTGAAATATTTTGACAATTTTCAATATTGACAATTGAAAAAAAAATTGACAATTCTACTCTGGCTCCCATGGGGCTGCAAAGAATTGGAATTGGCTTGGCAGCAACGGGTTTGGTTTTGGTTATAGGAAAGTTATACAAGTACTTGTGAGCCAGCAAGGGAAGTTGACTTCTCCCATGACTTCTTCCCTCATTGACAAGGTACATGTCTTTGATAATAGTTGAAGGAAAATAGGGTAACAAAATCTCTAACTCTGAATGGGCTTCAGGAGTCTGTAATTTTGTATGGCCTCTCATCTGGAATGGCAAAGAAAGACCTCTTCTTACGTTAGAGCAACTGTTCTAGCTCTGTGGGTCACAACCCCTTGTGGGTCAAACAACCTTTTCACAGGGTGAATTAGGAAAGTTGAGAACCACTGCTCTAAATAGAAAGCTTGATTTACTTCAAATGCACCATGAGTTAGAATATGTTTTTATTTTTAAACGGGCTGTGCAGTAGTGTTTACACTATGTATAAAATTAGGCTGGAAAGGCGAAGGGAAACCGCCAGCTGCACCACAAGAGAAAGACCAGGCTTTTCCCTCCCATAAAGAGTTACAATCAGAAAAAAAAAATGAGTTACAATTGGGCTGAGCCCCGGTGGCGTAGTGGTTGAGTGCAGGACTGCGGCGCACTGGCTTGGCGGTTCAAATCCAGCAGCAGCTCTCCAGGAGCAAGGCTGAGCCTCCCACTCCCACCAGATGGCAGTGACGCCACAAACAAACAAACAAGCAAATAAAAGAGCTACAATCTCAGAGAGTTACAGGGGCAAACCTCCTCTGTCCTGTAGGAATGCGGTGAGTCAGCATCCGCTCAACAGCGAAGAGCTGGATTTCGGTTTATCACCTTCTTAACCTACTTCCTTCTGATGGCTTTACTTCTACAAAGCCCTTCAGTGTTCAGAGTGTGAACTCTAGATCCAGATCATCTGTATTTGAATACTTCCTTCACCACTTAATATTGTTATGACTTTGTACACATGAATTAATTTGTCTATAGGGATAATGATATCTGCCGTATATGCTTATGGTTAAGGTCTGAGTTCTGAATGTGGAGTGCTTGGTTCACAGTAGATACTGTTCTGTTTCTTTCCTCATTATTACTGTTAATATTCTCCAGCATGTTGGCTTGATCATGCAAACAAGGTGGAAACTTCTGTATATATCTCATAGGTTTTCTGCTTCCCTCCTTGGAATCCAGCCATCTTGGAAGTACCACGGAGCTCCTTTCTGTGTTCTTGTCCAAGAGCTGCTGCAGAGACACCCGTAAGTGTTTTCTCCTGGGTATTCTGACAGAGGATCTTCCATGGATGAGGAAGAGGGCAATGACTACGGTAGCAGAGAGTTGTTGAAATGTGCCCATTTCCAAGGAGTTTCAGTCTCTTGACTGGCTTTCATGTGTGCTTCCCTGGACTCCAGCAATTACTTCTCACAGGTCATGATGGGTGAAGATAGATGTCTTTATTCCTCACATGCTGCTCTCCAAGTTCCTGTGTCCAGTATGAAGAGTAATACCAGCATTTTACTAGATGAAAATTATGTGGCTAACAAAAAGGTGGACTGGCAAAGGATCTAGTTATTGGACATCTTCTCAAACTAAATAGAAACTTTATGTTATCTCAAAGAAGGTATAGCATCATAATCTAGGTAGTTTGAGTTATCATCAACTCAGGTCCTACTTAAAAGTGGAGATGGTTGCCCGAAGATTGGGGCTTATGTATGTCTGCTTTACAAATCATGCCACCTTCCTATGTCAGTTTTCCTAGCGATTGGGAAAGCACCACAGCATGCAACTTAAGTTTTCCATCTGGCTATCTTCGGTGACCATGCTTATGCCAGCTGGTAGCAAGTAGCCAGTTGTAGAATCAACCCCAACTCAAGATGACACAATGGGTGTCAGAGTAAAACTGCTCCTTGGGTTTTCAGGCTTTTTTTTTTCAGAACCTTATTACCAGGTCTTTCTTCCAAAATGTCTCTGGGTGATGAATCTCCCACAGAAGCTTTTAGAAACTAAGGATTGTAACCAATTACAGTATCAGCTGCCAGACACTCACATTAGCTCTGTGTAGATAGGTTGGGACTGAACTCAGGTCATCTTTTAGGGCGTCAGAATTCTGAGGTGTCTGTGGTCTGCCAGCTGCTTTAGGTCCAGAAGATCCTGTGCCAAAGGGGAACTTCTTGGGAATACAGGACTTAAGTCAGCTCCCAGAACCCAACATTGCCAGAATTTTCTTCCCTTTTCTTTTTCTCCTGTTCTTACCTACTAACCACTCATTCCAAAGCTTCCTTTTTTATTCTCCATTGCCTTCCTATAAAAGCTTCACTGTCTTTTATACTTTATAATGTTAGGATTTTGGTGAAGAAACTCATTAAAGTCATTACTCTGTTCACAGAAATATATCTTTCATTCCATTCCTATTTAATGTTCCTACCACTTGATCTTTTGATACTTTTTGATTCGGGATATTACATAGCCTGCACACACACACAAATGCTCTCACTGGAGAGTGCTCTTTCTATAGAATTATGATCATTGCTCTTTGTATGAGGAGTGCTCCTTGTTATGTATTATATTTCTAAAAGGATTTCAGTATTTGGAGATTGATGCTGTCTGAAGCTATTGACTTTGAGTGATAAGAGAAAATTGGTGGTGTTGTGATGAGAAGAGTGGTGAGGACAGAAGACAAGGGTTTGAATGCTTTACCTCAATGTTACTGTTCATCTCTGGAGCTCAAGTGACTTTCAGATAAATGGACAGATCCATAGTGCTTAGCTTAGTTCACTTATCTCCTTCCTCCCATCACATTCAGGATTATTTGCACTTTATAAGGTGTAAGAAACTTGATTAGACATTGTCTAAAAGGATATTTTTGAGAGAAGAGATGGAGTTTTAAACAGAATCAGCAAAAAACCTGGAGAATTGGCCTCCCAGGAGGGCAGACCAGCTCTCTGGACCTGGAAGCTGGGACCTGGCTAACTATCCAGGCTCTGTGTGGTGGAAAAAGAAAATATAATACCTGTCAACTGTTGTTTTGTGCTAGTCTGGGTAGACTAGAGAAACAAATTCATAGATACTCATTGTGTATAAGAAAGAAGTTTATATACAAGAGCAATTGCATATTGAGAAACATCCCAACCTGGTCCAAATCAAGTCCATAAGTCTGATATTAGCCATACTGGTTCCATAAATTCTTCTTCAGACTCATGCAACAAATGTAATGATGCTGACTTTACACAGGCCAGTGGGTAGAAAGTCTCAAGGGTCCAGTGGCAGTAGAAGCATCTCAGTGCTACTATGAGTCTCCACATGGCTCCTCCAGTTCCAGGGTTTTGATTCTATCAGGATCCTCTACATTACTCGTCAAGAGGAAGACAAGCAGAGTGTCTCTATGTATCTGGCCACCAGTCAGCTATTTATCATTGTGGCACCTCCAAATGAAGTCATCGAGCTGCGTCCTGATTGACAGTATAGACCTCACCCCTTTCCAAATTGACACCAGATTATGTATCTACCACCATATTCTTTGCTCAAGTTCTAGAAGAAGAACAGCTGGACTCACATGACCAAGAAGATAAGGATGCTTTCAGTGAAAATTGTGTTAAGATTTTATCCAATGAGAACAAATATTCCCCAAAGTAAAAGTTTTTTTCTATAAGGAATACAGAGGATTCTGACTAGGAGTTTGGGGGAGAGCACCTGATAGTGAGAGGAAGAAGTAGGCTATTCTGGCTTCAAATAAGTCATCTCAGGGCCTCAGAGATTATCTTCCCTTTCAAGAGCTAGCAAGCTTTTTTTCATAAGAGTCAAATAGCAAATATTTTTGGCTTGCCAGTCCTTATAGTTTTCCTGGTCATAATTATATCATGTTAGTGTAAAATCAGGCACAGACAATATGTAAATGAATGGATGTGACTATGTTCTAATAAATATTTATATACAAAAACATGCATAGGACCAGAGTAGGCCTGAAGGTCATAATTTGCTGACTCTTGTTTTAGTTGATTTCATTTCAGACACGGGAAGCTCCTTCCCAGCATGAGTGATCTTGGTATCTCTAATACAATGACTCTGCTAAAATCCCTGTAGCATTCATGTATCTGTACGTACTACAAATATATCTTGGTATATAAGGATGTACCTCCCTCCAAAATAATGGAGTACTTTTTCCAAAGCTATGTATTTATGTTCTACAAAAGAACCTTATCACCTTCAAAGAATTCTCCCTTACACTCAATACAACTGTCAAAACTGTGATTTCACTCTTGGAAACATTTTTTAAACTCATCTGTTTGGATGTTTGACAGCACCTCCTTATTTGTCTTCTTTCTTTCTTTTTTTGGGGGGGGCATCACTGCTCTCCGGTGTTTTCTTCACCTCTTTTATGTCATCAAATTGCTGTCCTTTCATGTCCCTCTTTATTCTTGGAAACAAAAAGAAGTCACGAGGAGTGTGGTCATATTAGTAAGGTGCAAGGGGCAAGAGAGGCATTCCATGTTTTTGTTAAAGACTGGGTGCTTAAATGGCTGCAAGACCAGGTGTGTTGCTGTTGTGGCAAATCTAGTACCTGGTATACCACAAATCAGGACCCTTTTCTTGCATACTGTTACACTATCTCTTCAGAACATCTAAATAGAAAGTTTGATTAACAGCCTCACCTGGTGGAATGAACTCCAAATGCACTATTCCCCTCACATAACAAACAAATAAGCAAACATATAGCTGAGAATTGTTTTGATCTTTGATTTCACTTGAAGAGCTTTTTTGAGTGAAATAACAATGGCATCTTCCACTGGCTTGATTGATATTTGTTTTCAGGATTATCTGAGTAGTATCTCATCTTGTCACCAGTAATGACCTTGGGAAAAAGTCTGGGCCACTTTGGAGCTTTTCTTTCAAAGCACAGCATGTTTTCACTCTATGCTCCTTTTCCTGGTCATTCAGAACCCAAAACACAAATTTCCTAGTGACCATTCTCATTCCCAAATGTTCACAATAGTTTCTGAAGCATTTTTCCTGAGCAAGAATCAAAATTTCACAGCAGTGTGCTGTTCTCCTAAATCAGGCATCACAAGAAACAAGGTTCCAAAGAAACTGCCTTTCTGAAAAAAAAGTCACTGTCATGAGAGAGAACCTTCTTAGGCGATGTGACTGGATGCACTAACTCAAAGTGAGTTAGTGGGAAAATGCGTAGTATTAAATCTAAGGTCTAAGCCTAGTCTAAGCCCTGATAAATCTAAGTTTTTTTCAGGCTTTTTTTTAAGCATCTCTAAGTATACTAGAGCATTCAGAGGACAAAATACTGCAAATGTTTTAGCCCAAACTAAGCACTTTGAGGGACTGAGTTACTATGCTATGGTCACAAGGGACATCTAGATCAATTGTCATACCAAAATCCACAAATAATGTTCTATATCCTTCTCTGGTAAGTCGTACTAGAATCTTAAAAGTTTGTGAGCGGTTATCTAAGATACATGTATCGATCTATTGATATGTTCCTTTCCATATCAAAAAGAATGAAGAAAAACCAGAGTCAGAGAAACAATTAGCCCAAATAACTAATGGATGACATGAGCCACAGTCATCACTAACTTGAGACCAGAAGAACTACATGGTATCCTGGCTACCATTTTCTTTTCCTCTGATCAGGATACAATCAAAGAGCCTAGACAGAGAAAAGTGTAGAACAAAGTTTAAAATAATTAAACAACAGAATGACTGGCCAAAGCTGTCTATGGCTAAGAGACAGCCTTCTTACCTCACTCCTGAAAATCATCTTTCAACCAGATAATAAACAGACCTCTACAGTGCTTTTAATTAAGTTCACCTGTGTGAAATGTGCTCTTCAAAACTGCAAACCTTATGAGATTAAAAGACAAGCATATGCCTAAAAGCAAAGATCAGTATGCAGGATAGGCAGGAAAGGTGGATGAATCTGAGAAAAAAAATGAGAAGAGTTCAATATGTTATAAAATATGTATGAATTGTTGTTGAGAGAGTTATTTGCTCTGCAAACTTAATCCATATCACAAATGTTCTAGAAGTAAAAAAAGATAATTAGAGCTCTTACTCAGTATTAAACTTTACTAGCAATTAGGAGGATGAGAATAATTGTGAGGTGAAGGCTAAGTGTAATATGTGAAATCACAAATATCACCCCTATCCCACACTTTTGTTACATTAAGATGTATCTTGGTTCAGATATATCTGTCTGAACAGATATATGTGGTCAACAGTGTCACACAGCATTCCTTAACAAATGAGAAAATTGGGCAATTTTGTTCTTTTATAGTTAAATAACTTGAACATGTTCTGGGAGCCATATTCCATTAATCCATATGTTCTAGGTTTGAATACCACAAACTGTCCTAGACACACAGGGTGCATTTTGCTAAAAATATTTCACAGACAACTCTTCTACTATCCAACATCATTAATGTATTTGCAAGTCTCTGTCATTGGGATGACAATAAGGTGTTTAACCAGGTCCGTTTTCTTTCTGTCCTAGAGTTACTCAGTTTTTGTGTTGATGTTAGGTTCCCTTTAGTTGATTCTAACCCATAGTGTCCTTAGGCACAACAGAATAAAGCACTGTGCTGTCCTACAATCCTACAATTGCTCCTATTCTTGACCCTATTATTGCAGCCATGATGTTAATCCATCTCCGTGAGGGCCTTCTTCTTCTTTGCCCTTATATACCACATATAAGGACATATACCATCTATATCCTACTCCAGGGACTAGTCTTCTGTGACAATATGGCTAAAATATGTAAGATGAAGTCATGCCATCCTTGCCTCTAAGACACACTCTAGCTGTACTTCTTCCAAGACATATTCAGTAATCCATGGTTTTTTGAACATTCTTCTCTAGTGCCACAAATCAAACACAGTGATTTTTCTTTGGGCTTCCTTATTCAATATCCAGCTTTCAAGGTATATGAGGCAATAGAAAATACCATGACTTGGATTAGGCACACCTGAGTTATCAAAGTAATATCCTTGCTTTAAAGAGGTCTTCTGCAGTAGATTTACCTGTCTTTTCATCTCGACTACTGCTTCCATGAACGTTGATTTTTGGTCCAAGCAAGACAAAAATCTGACAACTACAACCTTGTATACACTTATCATGAATTAACCTACTGGTGTAGTTGTAAGGGTTTTGATCTTCTTTGTATTGAGCTGTAATCCACACTGAAAACTGCAAATTTGGTCTTCATGAGCAAGTATTTCAAGTTCTCCTAACTTTCAACATGCAAGGTTGTGTCATCTGCATACCACAGGCTGTTAAGTTTTCCTACAATCTTGAAGCCACATTCTCTTTCATATAAGCTGACTTCTCTGATTGTTTGTTCATGCATATTGAATAAGTATGGTGACAGACTATAGCCTTGACACACAGCATTCCTGATTTTTTTTCTTTTTTTTTTTTTTAGGCATCACTGCCCTGGTGGTGGGAGTAGGAGGCTCAGCCTTTGCTCCTGTGAGCGGAAATTGAACCTCCGTCCCAGTGGGTCGCAGTCCCGCGCACAACCACTACGCCACCGGGGCTCAGCCCAGCATTCCTGATTTTAAAACATGTATTATTCCCTTGTTTTCTTCACACAACTGCCTCTTGATCTGTGTACAAGTTCTGAATGAGCACAATGGAGTAACCTGGAATTCTAATTCTTCTCAAGGGTATACATAGGTTGTTATGATACATACAGTCTAATGTCTTGGCATAGTCAATAAAACACAAGTAAACATCTTTCTGGTATTCTTTGCTTTCAGTCAACATCCATCTAACATCAGCAATGATATCCCTTGTTCCATGTCATCTTTTGAATCCAGCCTGAACTTCTGGCAGTGCCCTGCCCATGTAATACCGCAATCAATCAATATTGAATGATCTTTAGCAAAATTTTACTCACATGCAATATCAGTGATACTGTTTTGTAGTTTGAGCTTTCTTTTGGGTAATGTTTTTTTTAGAATGGGCACAAATATAAATTTCTTCCAGTCAGTTGACCAAGTAGCTGTCTTCCACATTTTCTGGTTAGGTGAGTGTTTTCTATTTTCACCAGCTTGTTGAAATAGTCCAATTGAGTCGATCAGCATCTGGAGCCTTGACTTTGGCAACTTCTTCCTTCATCACCTTTGGTTCTTAATCATATGCTACTCTCAAATGGAAAGTTGACTACTTATTTTTGATACACTGACTCTGTGTATTCTTTCACTCTCTCACTCTATTTCATAAAGAAACAATTTTATCTACTCACAAAAGAAAAAGAAACCAAACGTGGGAGAAAAGCACCAATGCTCAGTGGTTGAGGAAACCCTGACCTCTGATCCCCTGAGTGGCAGTCAGAAAGGCTAACCTGTGTCCATGAATCCAACATCTCAGAGAAAATTTGAATTTTGAAAGTTCTGGTGTACTTTTTAACCAGAATCAAGAATTGCAGGGCCACGTGTGCTTAGTCTTACAGTTTTGCTAATGTTTTTGTGGAACTTAGGCATGGGAATTGGAATCTTTGTTGAATAGACTCCTAGGCAAGCAGACTTCCAGGCTTCTTTAATGCCCAACAGTGTCACTGGGTGGAAAGACATCTTTCAAATACAGCAAAGGTGAGACCATGGGTATTGCCAGCACTAACTAAAATATTGAAGATTGAGTTCATTCACAGGTCTCTCAGAAGAAAAACCTGCCATCTTCTGCTGAAATAGCAGCCACTGACAATCCTATGGAGCACAGCTCTATTCTGTTCCACCTGAGGTGGCAAAAGCTTAACTGTTCCCTACCTGTGGCCAGCAGGTTCAGCTCTGATTCTTTTTATTCACTATGCTTTTGTTCTCCCACTTAAATCTCTTCTTTTTCCTAACCCTTACTGCTGTCAGACAAGCTATAATTGTCTTACATGTGTGAAAATGTGCCACGATCAGTTTTTATCATCAGGCATAAACAAAATTATTTGTATTTTCTCCTCACAAATTTTAACATGGTAGGAATTGGGTCCAAATTTGTCTTCAAGATAAGCTTCCAGAAAGTATAATCTAGTGTCATAACAACCAATCTCTTCTACACTGAGTCCTTTTTCCATCTTTGTCTATTATGTCATCTTCTCTGTTTCCAAGTATACCTGATCTGTGAGGTGTGAGCCTTGAGGCTCACCTTGCCTGTTCCCAGGAAACCTACCTTGCAAGGAGATCAGCAACAATCACTTTGGAATTTGGGTATGTTGGGAACAAATTCATAACAGGTGGCCTTTCATGAGAATTTGCAGGAGGTCATGGTACGGTCTCCTTTTTCCTACACCTCCTTTTCTAGTGGTCATTTGGCAATTCTCCATGGTGGTGGACCCAGGACCTGCCCCCATCTTATCTTCACATCCAAGTGTGTGTAGCTCAAACTGGGCAGTCTAGGAGAGGAAAGTAAAGTATAAAGTACAAAGCCAGCCGGTGGAACCCTTGGGCTTCAGATTGATTCTGAGCATCAGCCATCTCATCACTGACTATCCAGGCACCCCTGGGTCCTGCCTGGAGTTGAAGGCTGGGGCCAGCTTAACTTTTCTAAGACTGCTAATATACATCCAGTTCATGTATATTTACTTCACTTTTCAAAATCCTTCTTAATTCATGTCTATTTCCTTACCACTTGACCTCTACTTCTTGTTTCTTTCTCTGAATTACTCATGTTTACCTGCAGACATTGTGTCTTGATCTTTCTATCTTGTCTCCTCCATTCAAAGTCAAACTATTACAAATTGGTTTGGCCTGCAGGAAGTACCTACCAGCCATAAGAAGTGGACTAACATGACTACACGGGCAGAATCAAAACCTGATTCACTGGGTATCAGAGTAGACACTGGAGTTGGTTTGGGGTTGTGGTGGTGGTGTCTATTCAATCTCACATATGTGTACTGGGCATAAGAGTCCCCAAAAGCAGGTCCTCAAATAACCAGAACTAGGGGCATCTGCATGTTCTGTCAACCCTTTTCCTATTGCCAGTGGTACCTCATATCAGAGCTGGTTGAAAATAAGGAGCTTCTGTATACTTGTAGCAGGTATGGTAGGCATGTCAAAAGTCTTCAATGTATCACAGCCTTCATTGGGATCCCCTTTCCTCCTTCTTTCTTGTGGTAGTTACATCATCTGGTATCAATTTGAAGATTAAGGGGTGGAGTCTAGTCTGTCAATCGGGTCATATCCAATGAGGCCTCTGTGTGGGCATGGGCTTCTCCTGAGAATTCTGGGAACTCCAGGCTTTCCTCCTTGGAGGTGTGAGACATCTGTCTCTCTCTCTGCTCAGTCCTTTGCAGATGATCTACTGACAAGACAAGATATAACATGTGATGGGTAGGTTTGTTATGCCAACATGGCCACATAAGAGAACTCTGACTGACACATATCACACTATGCCCAGGAAGCTGGAGAAGTCACATGGACCTATCCTGATGCAACCAGGCCTCTGGGAGTGAAGAAGTCACATAGAGAATCAGCAAGTGCTGAGATGCTTAAAATGTCACTGGATCCGGAAGACTTCCAGCCCACTGACCTGTGATCTTCCTGCATTTGGTGTCATTACATGTCTTTCGTGAGTCTGACATCTTAACTGGGCTGGGATATTTTCTCAATATTCAATTATTCTTCTGTAGTAAACCTCTTTTTTATATACACATGAGTCTCTATAAATTTGGTTCTATAGTCTACCCAGACTAGCACACTTCTTTTCAAACCTGCCACAAAACTCCGGATGGCAAAGGAGTGGAGTGAGGGTGAGGGGATGAGGGAAAATGACTTTAGAAATAAGCAGCTCCTTTGCTGTCTTCAGACAAAGCCAGCCACAGGCTGAAGGTGCCAGCATGTGAGTTATTGAAAATAGACCAATTTGACAGGTCCAGCTCAAAATAACCAAGAGGTTTCTTATTCATCCATGTGTTCTCATTTGTCATTTTCCTCCACCTCCTCTTTTTGAGAAGGATTGGGTTTTAGCAAACCAACTTCTATCTCACCCCTCTTTACCCATGGCCTAACCCTCTGGGAACCAGCGTTGGTCCACCTGTGGATAGTCATAAAAAGCCTACTCAGTAAATGGGGCAGGAATGACTTAGTCTAATTAGGAAAAACAATTTTCTTCCAAGTATTTTGTAGATTCTAGTCTCAGATATTCTTAGCTTTCGTGTGTTTCCAGAGCAGGGACTTCCATCCATTCTTCTCGCTCTTGCCCAGCAGCGTCCACTAGCGGACACAGGGCACCATGCTGGTGCTACTCCCAAGGGGGCAAAGTTGTCTGGGGTGAATTCCTGCAGACCAAGGCCCTCATTAATGGCATCCTTTGGTGAAGACCTTCTTGACCTTCTGCCACATTTCTTCAGTCTTTATGGGCAATTTTTCTTCAGCTTCTTTCGGGGCACCCGCTCCTCCAGCAGCCTGTAGTGCTTGGTGGCGGACGGGGTGGGGGAGGTGATGACTTTCTCTGCTAGGTCTGCAACTCATAAATTCTCTTCTGCCTCTCCCCAGCTTGTCCTACCGTCACTGCCTCTCATCCTCGCCTCTGCAGATCAGGGGCTGCAGGCTCGCCCTCCATTGTTTCGGAGCCCAGCTCCACCTTCCTGATTCACAGATCTCTGACGGAAGTGAGTGCCGAGAAACCCCAACCTTTGCCCCTGCGCGTGTTCTTCCCCTTTGCTTTTCTAATTCTAAGTCATTGCACATTTCATTGTAATGTTAGACATCGTGTTCTTGTGCTGCCTTTTGAAATTTTCTATCCAACGCTTTGAATCCAACCTTACTTTAGCGTTTGCTTTAGCTACGCTAAGAGCAAGTTTCAGTCTCTTCTGACATGCACTTGGATGGTTTCTTTCTTTCCTGCTATCTAAATGACCTGCTTTCTTCATGCACAGTACTCTGGATGTCCTCTACCAGGTCCTCAGGTCTTCTATCGCTAGTGTTCAACGTGGCAAAGCTGTTCTCCAGATGTTATCAAAATTCGGATGGGATAGACTCAAGATTGTATTTTAGCTTTCATAAATTAAAAGAAAATTCTTCAGCTTTATTCTGAAATTATATGTGAGCAATCAAAGGTCTGTTCCACAGTCAGATCCTGGTCTGGTGATAGCTACAGTTATTGAGCTTTTCCATCGTGTCTTCCCTCAGATGTAGTCAATTTGATTTCTGAGTATTCTATCTGGAGAACTTCATGGGTATGGTCGCCTTTCATGTTGTTGAAAAAAGTACTTGCTAAAAATAAGTCCTTGGATTGGCAAAATTCTATTTTTTTATTATCAGCTTAATTTCTATCAAAAAGACCATGCTCTTACTTCCTAGTTTCCAACTTTTGCATTCCAATTGCCAATAGCATGCTTGATTAATTTATGTCTGAATTCATTGGTAGAATTCTGCAGTTTCATTTGCATTATCTTTTGGGGTTGGTGCATGGATTTGGATAACAGTTGTATTGACTAGATTTCCTTAAATGTGGATAGATATCATCCTATTACAGATAGAATTATACTTCATGATGGATTTTGCAATGTTCTTTTTGATAATAAATTCCACACCATTCTCCTTGATTGTATTATTCCTAACATATTAGATCATATGGTTTTCTGATTCAAAGTAGCTCAAATCAGTCCTTATTTTTGCTTAAGAAATCAATTTTTATGCATGACATTTAATTTTTTGAGATTTCAAATTCTCCTAAAGTCATATTTCATACATTCCAAGTTCTGATCATTAGCAGGTTTTAAAAACTGTTTCTCCTTACCTTGAGTTGTGTTCCAAGAACAAACGAAGACCCTCAAGGCTCCGCCCCACTCCCATAGGCTTTACTCACCTCACATCACCACGGTTCACTCCACCCTTTGAACTCAGTGCCCCCTCAGTTACAATGTGAGTGCTTTGGGACCTCAGGGGTCTGTCCAACAATGCTGGAATGGTCTCTTACCTTTCTCTGCTTAAAAAACTTTTTTTCACCTCTACTCTGTAGCCAGGAAAATTCTACCACATTGTACATCTGACATTATCCCTGACTAAGTTACTCAAGATAAAATTCCAAGTAGGTTTTTAAGGCCATTGCTTTGTACTACCTTATGACTCTTTTTTCCCCCTCATTCATTAGATTTGGCAGATGCTCCCTGAACTGGCTGGGAGGTTATTCTGCCTCATCTCACCTCCATTTGATGAATTTTCCAATCTGTTCCTGTGCCTTTGTAACGAGATTCTGAATTTCCCATCAGAACACTTGCCAAGTGGGCACTCACCACAAGGTTCCATATCTAACCCCCTCATCAGGCTGTGAGTTCTAGAGGACAGGGGTTATTTGGTTTATGTTTTCCACACAGAACATTGTTGATCAGAGAGTAACCAGCTGCTGTCCAGTCAATTCTAATTCATGGTGACTCCCTCCATGTATGCCAGAGTAGAACAGTTCTCTGTTGGACTTTCAGTAGCTGAGTTTTCAAAAGCAGATAGCCAATCTATTGAGATACTTCTAGGTTGACTTGAATTTTCAAACATTTGATTAGCAGGTAAGTGTATTAACTGTTTATGCCAGAGACTCCAGAAAGTAGGCTCTCAATAGTAAGTAAGTGAAGAAGTCAAATGGATAAGTGAAGTAAAGGGTGTGCGAGTAAGAAGACTGTGGAATGCCTGGAGTTGGGGGCTATGGGGTAGATGGAAGTGAGATAAAGAATATTAAATGGGGGGAGGCTGACTAGGTTGGGAATGTGTCAGGGTGTTATTTGAACTGGAATGACTCAAGTGGATTTCACGGTAAGCAAATAAGTAGAACACCAACCCCATGAAAATAGATCTGTAACTGGCAATTTATGCATGTACGAGACCTTTCTTCTGTGTTCTCCTTCAAGTGTCCCTTTTGTCTGCAAAGCATGGTATCTTAGCTTCCCAAGGATTCTGTAACAAAATGCCATGAAGTAAATGACTTTAAAGGACACAAAGTCATTCTTTTATTTTTAATGATTTCATTGGGGGCTCATACAAGTTTCATCACAATCCATTCATCCATCCATTGTGTCAAACATATTTGTACATTTGTTGCCCTCATCACTCTCAAGACATTTTCTTTCTACTTGAACGCTTCATATCAGTTCCTCACTTTTTTCCTCCCCCCCCTACTCTTCCTCCCTCATGAACGCTTACTCATTTATTATTATTTTGTCATGTCTTACACAGGCTGATGTCTCCCTTCACCCAATTTTCTATTGTCTGTCCCCCAGGGAGGGGGTTATGTATAGATCATTATGATTGGTTCCCACTTTGTACCCCACCTTCCCTTTACTCTCCTGGTATTGCTACTCTCATTATTAGTCCTGAGGGGTTTATCTGTCCTGGATTCCTTGTTTTTCCAGTTTTTATCTGTACCAGTGTACATTCTCTGGTCTAGCCAGATTTGTAGAATTGAGATCATGAGAGTAGTGGTGGTGGTGGGGACATTTAAGAACTAGAGTAAAAATGTATGTTTCATTGGTGCTACACCATACCCTGACTTGCTTGTCTCCTCCCCATGATCCTTCTGGAAGAGATGTCCAGTTGCCTACAGATAGACTTTGCATCTCCATTCTGCAGTCCCCTTCATTCACATTGCTATGATTTTGTTGTTCTTTGATGCCTGATACTTGATCGTATTGACACCTCATGATCACATAGGATGATGTGCTTCTTCCATGTGGACTTTGTTGCTTCTCAGGTAGATGGCCATTTGTTTATCTTCAAGCATTTAAGAC